>NW_011627020.1:1172783-1214534 GCF_000204515.1 Acromyrmex echinatior
GTCGTGTAAAACGATAAAAAAAATAAAAAGGGAGCGGGGGGGGGGGGGGGGGAAATAGTAGACTAAACACAGCTTGGGATTGTATGACTCATTTAGTGACGACTCTTATAGTACTTACACAAAATTTTATTCCTTTAAAGAGATTTTATTCCTTTTACCTCAGTGGGAAATGTTATAAGTTTAGTTTTCTTATGTCCAATCTCTCGAAAACTAGGCTCATTCGATGTGTTTTTTTTACGAAATGAACAAATTTTGCAAAAAGAAGCATTGTTCGAATGTTTGTGTTTAAAATATATTTTTATAATAGTTTTATTAATATGTAGCCAAAAATGTAGCTTAAAATACATTAATCTTTATTTTAATAATCTTAGTCGAATTATCCTGATCCCGGGGCTAGTTAAATCAGATGGAATGCATTAGAAAAATGCATTTTTTTCATATTAGCTATCAGTTTCCTCTTATTATTAAAATGTTATTAGATAATTAAATGTATGTAGTAATTAGTATAGAATTCATATTTTCAATAAGTCTCTTAATTTCGTCTGTAAAAATTTGAAACTGAAAAATGAGTATATTAGCCTCGGTCTTCTCTACTCGCTGCATATCAATTTCGATATCTTTACTAGGTCCTCTTGTTCGAAGTTGATGGAACATATACGACATTTTTTCATTAAGAAGTAGATATAAAATTATTAATATATTATATATTTATATATTGTAATTATATCATTTATTTTAGGCACCCTGATCAGTATCGTCATAGGCCGCTCTATTTTAGTCACATACTCTTAAAAGTGCGTTCGACACGTTTCTCGTAATGTTCAAAGATCCGAAAACAAATCAGATCATTTATTTATCTAATCGAAAAGGTAAATAATACTTTATTGTTAAAACGAATATCATCATTAGACGATCTTATCATATAGAAGAATCGAGTAATACATGTACTTATGATCTCTTATATTATAGGATATAATACGAATATCTTATTTTGCTTGATTGGAACATGTTGAGTCAAAACGTGCTAGAAAAAGAGAAAGGTAGATAAGTAAAATTAAAACTAGATTTAAAAAGCGAAGTGTGTATAAGGAAATAATCAGATTGAAGAAAATTTCTCTCGATAGAATAATTTTCCAGGTGATATGCTAAAGAAGCATAAAACATTCATTTGGAGAACAATTGCTGCAAGTTACATCAAAAATTCCTTTGAACCAAACTAAAAGACATTGGATTATCATCTTCAATTCGTAAATTCTCATCAATTCTTCGTTGCTTCTCGAAAGTCCCTTAATAAAAGATAGCGATGCGAAATAAGGTCGTAAATTTCGCGGTCGAGAATCCGTCGTTACCGCGATTATGAGTATCGAAGTCACCGACCTTTACCACCCGCACGATCGTAATCATTCTTTTCTTAGTCCCCCTCGGTAGTTAGTGGAGCTGAAGGAGGATTGAATGTGACTCCGCAATTTTTTGGAGGCCACAGAAATCGCTCCGGCTCCGAGAATCTATAAAGTTCGCGATGCACGCGGAATGAACGACCGGCGCCAGCACCCACGCAAAATTCACAGAGCCGTAAACATGCGATACACATATTAAGCTATTCGTCAGAAACTTGCGGATTGATCCTCCATCGGCCCCTCAATAGAAAAAAATCCATCTCTTCGTTTTTCAATTTTTATTTATTCGATTAGGAATGGGAAGAAAGTCAAAGAAAGCAGATCTTTTGTGTACAATGACATAAATTTATTTCAAATTTCTGAGAGATATAATACGGAATAAAAATGAAAATGAAAAAACTTGAAAAGTTTAGTGAATGGAGCAAATGCGAATAAAATATGTCATTCATACAAAAACGTAGCAATAGTTATAAAAATGACAATTATATGGTAAGTTTCGTATGTAAAATTAATATACATAGTTAAATAAACTAATTTATGGTTGTAATAATTACAAAAATAGCTTATTTAATTATATACATTAATTCTATAACGTCTACCTATATAGTTATCACTTTTACAATTGTTACTACTAGGGTAACTCTGATATATACGCCGTATTTAACAAAAACTTAATTTATTAAGAATCATTTACTATTTTTAAGGTAATTATATCAGTAAAAACTTTGTATTATCTATTATGAAAAACATATTAAAAATCTGAAGCACTTATTTTTTGTATCAAAAAAAGAATTTTTTGAAACCCTTGCATTTTTCCCATATATTTCATAGGGATGGATTTACGGCTCATAGATGAAGGGGATGTATAGCTCATGAAAAATTTACAAGTAAGAAACTGAAATCATAACACAATACTAATATAACATAAATAACATGTAACAGAATAGTTGCGGGAAAATTATTCTTACTCTTTCTGTTTTTCCTGACTTCTACGGCGTAAATCCCGGATTAGCACAATATATTTGCCGGAGTTATTTTATGTCTTTTTCTTTAAATATATTGGGATTTTCTCTAGTTTGAAATTTTATTAATTTTTCGAAAAATTGAATCTAGTAGTTGATGTAAGGGCAAAAGCACACGACAGACAAAATATCAGCCGTTATGTCGTTTATGAAAAACAATAAATTGTACTTATGTGAGTAGTTACATAAATTGTCAAGATCTTTCTATGAACGACACAACAATCGGCTGTTCCATTGCACGTGTTGTATTTGACAGTCATTCAGCGATCGATTGTCGACCAGCCGATTTGCTGAAAGTTGCATAAGCGTTTAGATCAACTGCTAGATTTACAGTTTTCGAGAAAGTCGGGCGTGTGTTACAAATGCGCTAGCTTGTTGACGAAGCTACGAAAGTCCGGAGCACGCGAAATCATATATTGTCTATCGTGCACTCTTGTCTTAAGTCAATTAACTGTTCACACACACAAACGATCACCTAATAAGTGCTAACATTAATTATCGTATTAAATCGACTTTTACTTAAATATTATGCTTTCATTTGACACTCGAATTCTATTATTTAATATCGATATTTCTCAACTGTGATTTTCTATGTTCAAAAATTTTGAAATTTCTCAATTACGAAAGAGAAAAAAAAACTGATTAAAAGCTTGAAGGGAAAAATGTTCTAAAGGGCAAATTCCCTTCTCTTTGATTCAGATGATTAATTTATATTATTAGGTGTTGGAATTAATTCGTAGCGTTTTACAAGTGATGGGAAGTACTTTCATTAATGTATTTTTTAATGCTCATGTGAAATAAATAACATTCTTTCATTAAAAAACGCTACGAATTAATTCCAACACCTAATACATTCCGTTACATAATAATTAAGTTGAGCAGCGAGTTACATTGCCGGTAGCAAAATAAAGGCAAAGATTCGCGGTCGATGCGTTTCCATTGCACGTGCTGTACTTGACAATCATTCAGCGATCGATTGTCGACCAGTCGATTTGCTGAAAGTTGCATAAGCATTTAGATCAACTGCTAGATTTACAGTCTTCGAGAAAGTCGGGCGTATGTTACAAATGCTCAAGCTTATTGAAGAAGCTACGAAAGTTCGGAGCGAAATCATACCGCGATTGCACAGTCACGGAAACACATTTCTAAAGTTCATCGCTGTGATCGAACTTTAGCTATTTTGATTCGATAATCCTGTTATTGCGATTAATTTTGTTCCTATGCTATTCTTACTCCACTTTATAAATTTTATGGACAAAATGTTGATATTTATTTATATACACGAGAATAATTTTTTAGAAAAATTTATAACGTTTGCCGCAATTTAAGGATTTGAAGATGATAGCTAAAATGATATCTGAAAAGAATATTAAATAAAAGAATTATAAACAATAAGAGTCGTAACAAGGAGTATATAAGCCTATTGGATGTCTTTGCTTAATTCCTTTATTTCAAAAATAATATATATTTGTAATGTTTTCGACCATTTATCTGGTCATTTTCAGTATTTTATAAAATGACTTGTCATCAATAATTTAACATTCACCGTAATTAATTAATTCAAATTCTCCGCAATACATACTATAATTTCTCACATGTCGTCAATGATTCGTTTAGTCGTTCTATGATTATAAAATCACTTTCTCCGTAATTTTCATCGGTTCTTATATTAGAAGATCTCTTGTTTACAATTAAAGCTGTTGTTGATTGTATTGTAAAAGAATTATAATTTTACAGAATTTTTAATAACTTATGAAATGAAATTTCTAAAATTTGTATGAATTTTTTCGTATGAACTTTTTTTAGAAAATTATTTAAAAAATCGACTCCGAAAATACTGAAAAGTATTTATTTCTTATACATTAAATATGAATTTTATCAATTTTATCGTTCATTGATAATCTGCGATGATTGCCATAAGCGGACTTCAAGGGAAGACATTCACATAAAAATCAACTATCTAGTAATTTTTCATTAAAAATTTTGAAAATATGTACTTTTATGTTATTCTTAATGCTGAATTTAATAGTGTAAAAATAAATTAATAAAAAAATTTGACACACATACACAAAATAATTTGGTCGTAAAATCCATACCTTTATTTGTTGGATATCCCTCATATAATATGTACGAAAAAAAATGAATCAAAAAGTCAAACTTTTCTCGCTGTTATAAAGTTTCCCTTGAAAAATAAATTTTTATTTTTTCAATTTCTGTGTAACATTGTATTTCGCTGATATTATCTTCACATAATATAAATATAATAATATAAATAATCCTTGGTCGCGGTCCGATTTACACTTCATCTTACGTGAGCACCTTTTGTTGTATAAGTATTGTTGTATAAATATTGATAAGGATGAAATGCTATAAACAATATACTCATATCGATTAATCGTCTAACTGTAATCAATTGGCTCACTCTGAGTAACTAAAATTTGAAGTTGTTCCTGTGTTACTCTTGTGATTGTGTATTACAAATATTATAATTATATGTACAATAGATATGTTTATTATTTATCAGTCGAAGTATAATCGACTTTTAATAAGATAATTGAATTTATTCAGTTGTTCAGTCACGTAATATTATTTTATGTACATTTATAATTAGTTATATACAATATTTTTAGTTCCGTGTCTGAAATTCTGGAAATATCACAATCATACAAATATTTTTTGTTCCAAATTTTTATATATACATTCCAAAGTTATGTTTCGTCACAAATCACAAGTGTTAAATACACGGATATTGAAAAAATAAAAATTTATTTTTCGAGAAAAACTTTATAACAGTGAGAAAAGTTTAACTTTTTGACTTATTTTTTCTTTACATATTATATGAGGGATATCCAACAAATAAAGATATGGATTTTACGATCTAATTATTTTTTGTCAAATTTGAAAAAAATAGAAAAAGAATTTTTTTATTAATTTATTTTTACACCATTCAATTCAGCATTAAAAATAGCATAAAAGTACATATTTTCAAAATTTTTAATGAAAGATTACTGATAATTAATTTTTGAATGCCTTCCTTTAAGTCAAATATCTTTTAATTTAAAAAAATAATTTGCCTTTAAAATTAATGAACGTGGGGAATCCATGCGACTAATTGAACGTTTAAAGGATTGCTTTTAAGGCATCGAAATATTCTCTCTTTTTCTCTTTATCTCTGGTAAGAGAAAGCAGTATAGCTTTGCGTCATTTTAATGACGTTTTTTAAATTTCTTTCATGAAATAAATCGCGCTTGCGACGAGGTGCTTTCACTGCAACGTATTTAAAAAAAAATTCAACATTGTTGCATGAATTTAGTAGAAATTATAAAAACATTTACTTAAACAAACAAATTACTTTCTCTTGGAGAGGAAAACTCTTCACATTACACGTATTTGCAGAAATATGTGTGGAAATTCAGAAACAAGATAACAATATTTCCAAAATTTTTTATTTACGTCGATATTTCTAAATCTATCTTCTTCATTAAGAAGTTGGAATAAAATATAATATGAATAAGTTGCAAAAAACAGAAAAACATTTTTATTTATTTTGTAAAATAGATATTTCATTCCAAACAGATTTTTTATTAATGACATTCACAAATCAAAGTAGAATTAAAAATTAAAAATAGGATTATAAAAAATAAAGGCAAATCAACAATGCATAAATTATTCACATTACGTTTTAATTAGACATTATAATTAGAATAAAAAATATTGTCGCGATACCTTTCATTGTAATTATTTAAAGACTTACTATTATCGCAACACTTAAAGATTGACAAAAGAGTTAAATTGATATATCTATAAATAACTGTACAATATATCTAATAATTTAGATGCGAATTAAATCTTCGTTTTATAGAGTCACTAATTGGATATAAATTTATTTCATTTTATACAACCATTAAAAATAAATTTATGACTGAATTTATTTTAAAATGCAATTATGCAGCTCGGTTGATAAGCGATGCAATATGTAGCAGCAAAGTTCTCTTTGAACGTGCATCTTCTTAATAACTACGATAAAAACTGCATAAAACGGTGTTAATCGGATCGTAAGCTGCTGGAATGCCTGCTGGCGATTGTGACGAATAGAAAATGATAAAGGATACAAGCGCTTTGAGAAGACATTATATTATACTTATTGTCTCGAGAATATGTCTCTAAGTAACAATTCCGATTATGAATACCGAATTATATATAGATCCTTCGAAGGAATTAGAAACGAAGGCGCCATGAAGTCTGTTTCCTGTCTACCGATGACTCGCACAATTCACCATTAGTGATCGTCTTTGTTCGTTATTAACTTTTTATGAAAAAAGAGAGAAACTTATTATGACAACTGAAAATGTTAGATAGCGGAATTGAGATTGAAGTTAGTAAATGATGAAAAAATATATAAAATCAATTTTTGTTTTATTAATTATGATACGTTATAAATTTCAAAAATAAGAATGTCATGGAAAGTTTTATGTGCTTTTCTTAACGATAATTTTATAAAATAAGTTCTATTATTATTAGTCGAATAAAAATTATGAATGTTATATCTGCGAATTTAGAAAAAGACGCTTCTTGTAACATTTATCTTTTAATGGTAACTCACACAGAATTATTCCATTGACAATAAAGACAGTTTGTAAATATAATAGACAGTTTCATTTAATATCCAGCGAATTATGCTGTTTATTCAGTGAATTATTTCTTAACTCTTATACTATATATATCTATAACTTCTATATCGTCGTAAATGTGAATTATTTTACGTTTTTCAATTAATAATGCATTTTATCGCAGTGTCTTATCAGCAATTCATTGCACTGAAATTGTGATACAATTTTTATATGGATACGCCTCGCATTCTCAATTATTCACCTGCACTTTATCGCTTTGATATGATTTTTATGACTATCAAATTAATTAGAATGTACTGCGATTTTATTATTCATGATTGCTGTTCTGATCGAATTGCAATTATGACATGTGCTTATTTTAGGTATTGGGACCTTGAAACATTAATGTGTTAAATATCGTAACCTGCATATAGCAAGTAGAAATGTCGCTTATCTTAATTAACATTAGCAGATATTGGAAAATGAACTATATTGTGTTATAATTTGTCAAATCAATATGACGATCGTAAAAGAAAGAAAAGTATATAATATGCAGATATAATTTTATGGCATCAATTGAATCGATATATTTCAAATATGTATGTTAAAGCGCGATTGCCATGAACTTTCAATCCCAAATCATTTTTATTAATTAAGAAAACGAAATTAGAAATGCAGCACAATAATAAGAAAATATTCGGATAAAAACGTATCAGCAATAAGGGTTTCCAGAGTTTCGAGATTCTTTATTTTTATTTTATTTGTTTTTCTGTATAATGTAAATCTGCTACAAAATGTAACATAAAATATAATGAATATAAAATTCCAAAATACAATAAATTTGTGTATATATAATTTTTCCGCAATTTGCAATGTCATTTATCCTATATGATATCTTGTCGGCGTATACATTTGTTCATACTACTTGATATTACGAGAGGAACGAACGCAAGCATAATCGCGAAAATAAATTTACTTTCGCGTTATATTGACACTTGACTAGTCTCGTTTATAGCTTTTCACTGAGATCTACATAAATATTAATTATTCCTAATTGATTGATCGGATTCTTATGGTTGTTACATGGATTTTTTTCAAGAACATCGAAGAGAAATCCGAATCTGTAATAATAAATAAATATAATTATAACATTTGTAGAGATCGCACTTTAATACAAAATATCACAAGAAGTCTTATCTTATTATACTTTGTTAAATTCCTAGATTTTTATGTAAATCGCATAACGATAAAAATTTTAAAAAAGGAAATGGGAACGTGAACGTTCTTTCTTTGGAAATGAGTTTGTAGGATGTTCTAGTATTGCGGTGAATGGAATTGTTACGTTATAGATTGTGAAATCAACGTTTGCTTGTATGTATAAATTCCGCGTAAGCAATAGCGATTCTCGTCAGAGAGATTACGATTCATAAGAATAACCTTTCGTGCTCCGCGGATTGCATTGATATCTCATAGTATTTCTGCGTGTGCATGGCTGCTCCTCATTCGCCGTAATTGTACTAAATGTGCTTTACATCACGCATGTCTTGGCAATGAAATATATAGTTTGTCTCAAATAAATCCATGATCTATCTTAATCTTGCCTGCAATTACTATGATTAAATCTCAGCAATGCGATCATTAGGTTGGCGTCAGTGTGACCCCGATAAGTAAAGGGTATCGCAATTTTATGACAACAAAAATTCGAAAATAATTGTATTTATTGAGATAGAGAAAGAGCGAGAGAGATGTTTCCTTTGATGAAAAAATGTGGTGAAAATGTCTACATAAAGTCTACGAAGATATCAGAAAAGGTTAAAATAAATTTTTATTTTTTTCTGATACTTTGTGACATATTTATGAGATAAAGAGAAAAAAATTCAAAAATGCTTTTGATAAAAGGCTAAGATCTTATTACCTCATATAATAGTTAAAAAATGATTATATCTACACTGACAAAAAAATATCCTAAATTTAACAAATATTTATTTATATAGTACCAACTAAATATTTGTTAAATATAAAAATATATATTTATTTGATACAAGAAACATTAATTTGATTTGACAATCACTTCTTCTTATTAAGTAAATATTTATTTATTGTAAATAAATGTTCAATTCGCAGTATTCAAATAAATATTTATTTAAATTTAGACTATTATAGACTATTTTTTCTTAGTGTAGATACAATCATTTTTGTATCTACATTGTTTACACAATTATGTATATGTTTAAAGAAAGGGCGTATCTATATATATATATATATATATGTACAGTTTCCCAAATTTATTAAAAACTTCAAAATACGCAGAGTATAAGACTTTTTGCGATGAGTTGAAAGATCTCCCTTTATATTTCATAAAAAAGCTAAATAATGGAACCACTGTAATTTTTGACAGCGTGCATTCGGTATATTTTACTCATAAAAACCAAGCAGAAATGTCAAAGTTAAAAATAAAAAAGAATTCCCGACAATAAGATAATATCTCATGGCTCTAAAATATCTAGTAATTTTTTATAAAAACTAAGAAAATAGACGAGCCTCAGGCTATCGATAGAAGCGCATTCGGAGGAAATCTACTGCAATTGTATCTTCCATCCTTACGGTCACCCTTCACGCTACAATAATGAAAATCTCCTTGTACTTTTGTGAGAATGTAATTTATGAGCCATTTGTATCCCAAGCATGTGCGTCCGCTCTTGCAGTTGCAACAAAGCTGACGTCTCTATCTCTTAGTCGCGACTTTTCATTTCAGCTTTGCACGAACAAAATTCAATCCCTTCTCTCCCCTCTCTCGCTCTTTATCCTCTCATACCTTTTGGGTGGAGACTGTGATGATGATGGTGACGTAAAAGGATACGGTGCCAGGATACGCATGCAGACAAGCAGGAGGACGAGCAGAGGAGGAATGCGTACATTCATCGGTGACGGTGGTGGTGGATACGTGGCGCTCTTCCGCGGGCTCCACGAAGAACGGGGGGATAGGAGAGAGTAGAGGGTAGGAAAGAGGCGAGGGGGATGAGAGAGTGCTAGAGAGAGAAAGAGAGAGAGAAAGAGAGAGCGAGCCCGCGGTATAAATGTAGCCCGCGCGAGTACCACCAATCATTCGCCCTCTGACCTCTCAGAGCTCTTTCTGATCTCTTCTGGCTGTTTCACGGTACCAAAACGTACCCCCTGCTACCAACTACCACACGACGAGAATCATCCCCACTACGGTCCACTGATCGCCCGGCGATAATCGTCATTTGTAACGAGATCCGCGACTTGTGAAGAAGAGGAAGAGAAGACTAAAAGCGGGCCCCCGAAGACAGACGGGACCGGATCAGTGTTACCGTGATTACACAGCTAGAGACAACAAAGGGAAAGGTTTCTTCATCAGCAAGATGACGGTCGTGAGTATCGTTCATGAATAATTAAAGTCATTGACTAATGTATATTTTACGAGTTGAGCGCGCTTTCTTTCTCTCCGTCTTTCCTTCTTTTTCTTTTTTTAATCGCGTTTCATGTCTCATTTTTTTCTCTGTAAGGATGGAAATTTGTAGAGACACAAAGATCGGCTCAGTCGAGTCGTATTTAAACGTAAACGATGTCGATTTCTTTTTTTTTCTTCTTTTATTAACAGCATAACGAAGCGAGGAAAAATTTATTCTCGTAATCGTAGCAATTTATTTTGACAATTGAGAGTAATTTTCGCGGATTAGAGAATAAAAAAAGTGAATGTTTCGCAGACGGAAAAAATTTTTCGGCGACGCAAAAAAGTGCGACGTTTCTTGTGTTCCCTATTTTTTTTAGATGGCTTTCCGCGTTTTAAATTTAAATAAGATTACAGAGCAATTTGTTAAAACACTCGCGATTTAAGCGATGTAACGACGGTTGTAAAGGTATCGGTAATCTGAAAAGCTATAAAAAGCTTGGTGGTTAGAAGTTCGGGAAGCGGCTTGTTTATAGAAGATTGCCTAGTCGTCGATCGCGTTGTAGACCAGACGCAGGATATACGATGCTTGGGATGCGCTTTCGAGTTTTAGTTTCGTATTCGTAGCGAGATAGCAATTGAAACCGAGGACGGAAAAGTACATCTCGTTCCGCTGATGCACCGCAAAGTACATTCGCATGAGATGTATGTGTTTTCGCAAAATTTCTGAATTAGTGTTATCGAGCCACCACTCGGTGGTGAATCGATAACGATTCCAAATTATTTTCACAGTAACAACAAGAGAAAGAGAGAAAGAAAGAAGGTTTCCTCAATAAAAATTTAGACGCGAGATTTTCAAATTGATTTCTATTCCCGCGATGACGCACAAAGTTCGTGTTCCATCTACCTGTTCTACCTATTCACGTTCGCATCCACGAGGATGCGTCAAAAATGTTGAAATATTTCTTTCTTTTTCAACATTTAACAAACTGATATTCACAAATAATAAATTTTGAGGATGATAGAAGTACTGCAGAATCTCAGATTGAAATAAATCTATATTTTGCATAAATATATTCTTTGCTCGGATATTTCTTTGCGTCGTTTGTGAACGAAAGAGTTACATTAAAACGGTTCTGTCATGGGGTTTACAACACTTTTGCGAATTGAGTCATGTCAAAAGTAAAAACTGACGTAAAATGGATATTGATTGAGCCAGGCTTCTGACAATATGTGTCATCGCGTTCGCAGCAGTTTGTCGAATAGGCTACAAGTTTGACATATCATCGTCGTTGTAGCAATGTGCTCTATGGTATGCGAAATGTCATGTTTCACAGGCTATACTGTCGTGAACATGTTAAACTGAATAAAAAATGACGAATTATTTATTATAAAAATATTATATTGTATGGCTCGATAGAATGAAATTTAAAAAATGACGAATTATTGCCAATTAGAAATGTAATATATATTAGGTGTTGGAATTAATTCGTAGCGTTTTACAAGTGATGGGAAGTACTTTCATTAATGTATTTTTTAATGCTCATGTGAAATAAATAACATTCTTTCATTAAAAACGCTACGAATTAATTCCAACACCTAATAGCATTTTAGAAAAAAAACTTTGAAATTTATAATATAAAATAATGTAACAAATGTATTATTTGTAATTAAAACTTTTAAGGCATCTTTGAAAAATATCATCTTAAAAATTTGCATTATATATATCAACTATTAAATTATGATAAGATTATATTAATTCATTAATAAAAATATTCAACGGAGTTGTAAATAATTATTTACTAAATTAAAATACATAATAAAAACGAACGTGGTTTATAAATCAAAATTTATGAAAAGAAGAGCATAAAAACCATCGCACAAGATATTGTTTGTGATATTTAATTATCATTACATTAATAAAACATTAGACGTTTCGGCCACAATCTGGCCATCTTTAGTAAATTCACAATATTCTTAAAACGCAGAATTACATATATCACTGACATTAAATTTTCAACCGTCGTGTAATATAACTATGTATAAACATGTTCTTTCATCTTTTGAAGGTGCATCGTACATCAATGTTGCAGCGTCAAATGTCATATTGCGAATTATGTAGAACAAGAATTTCCAGATTCTAATTTAAAAAATTAACTTATTAATATCTTCTAGTCGACATGTTGAGAATAGAATCGTTACCTATTTTACAGCAAAAAAATGATGAATCTCAAGTACATCCTTTACACAGATGGAAATTTGTCGTGACATTGTGTGTTATTATTTGTCATATCATATATGTTACCACTATTTATATATATGTGTCAAAAATTCGATTGTTGAAGTTAGATTGTATTAGAATTATTTATTAAATGTGAGAGAGATCTTTCTTTAGAAAAGGCAGATAAACATCAGGCAAACCTTCAGTGTCATTTTGCTTATTGATATTACTTATTTGACTTTTTATGTATATCATTTCAGAAATTCTTCTTTTCAATAATGATTGTTCTGTGTCTAAAATTCTGATATTATCCCAATCCAATTCGTGCATCTCATTCAATTGGTGACGTGAAACCACTGACATCTCCGAGGTGAATCTTCTTATGTCTTTATGTTCTTTTATTTATGAGTTTTTAATTTCCTTTTTGTTTGGCCAATATAAGAAGATGATATATTATTTAAACAATTTATTTTATAAACCACTCCACAATGGTCCTCTTTACGCACAAAAGATCTTTTCCAGTTTTAATAAATCTATTCATCTTATAGATTTGTAAGCGATATTAAAGCCCTGAATATGTGATAAGTTTTTAAAATTTTTCCGATACTTTATTTAAATATGGTATTATAAAAAACTTTTTCTTTAAATTAGAATTAGAATCGCTTTCATTATTGTTGTACTCACTATTTTCATCTAAATTCGTTCTATTTTCTAAAGTTTTATTTTAAAAATTTTAATTCTATTTTTTATTGTTGATAAGATTGCCCAGAGCAATTAGATAGAATTATTGCTTTTATCCTATCCAAAATTTCAAGAAAAAAAAACATCTCTGACTTAATTCATACTCTATTAATGAATGGTTATCCTCTTAAATTCATCTTTTCAACAATAAAAAATAGAATTAAAACTAAAAAAATAGAATTAAAAAGACATACATGATATGACAAAAACAATTAACATATATGATATGACAAATAATAACACACAATGTCACGACAAATTTCCATCTGTGTAAAGGATGTATTTGAGATTCATCATTTTTTTGCTGTAAAACAGGATTCTATTCTCATACATGTCAACTAGAAGATATTAATGATAAGTTAATTTTTTAAATTAGAATCTGGAAATTCTTGTTCTACATAATTCATAATACGACATTTCGCGCTGCAACATTGTTGCACCTTCACAAGATGAAAGAACACATTTATACATAGTTATATTACACAACGATAGAATTTAATGTCAGATATATGTAATTCTGCGTTTTAAAAATATGTGAATTTACTGAAGAGGGCCAGATTGTGGCCGAAATGTCTAATGTTTTATTAATGATAATTAAATATCACAAACAATATCTTGTGCGGTGGTTTTTATACTCTTCTTTTCATAAGTTTTTACTAAATTAACTTTATATTTATAGTATTGTCGAGAGTTAGTCACGCGTCACGCTTTCCAAGCATTTTGCAAGAGGAAATCTACTTTTATCATGAAAATCTCATACGCGTTTCTTGGTCACGTATCAGAACTGTAAGTTAGTTTTGCGAGTTGGATATACTGTATGTGTATTGTCAAGTAGAACTAACGAACCGCGTACACATATCAAAGGACAAATGTAACTGTTGCGGATGCTGGAGACATTATGTCTGGTCCTAGTAGTCGCCAGAGAATGCATAAAGTTTCTTTATTCGCTGCCAGTTAGATACATATGTATATAGTGACCGTGAACAAAACGGCGATTTCGTGATTTTGTGATAAGTATTTTCATTTAACGTTAAATTTCCGACAATACTCTCTTCACCAAGCCAAGTTTTTCTTCTAAGATAATAATTTCTTAAGCCTCCACGTTAATCTATTAATCGTAGAATGTCTCTATTGCGTGTGTTACTATCGGTACAAGTCAAACAGTAAACTAAATTAAAACGATAAAACGTCTAACGATGTAGACGCAATAAACAAAAATGGATCAATTTTACGATTTGGCGTGAAATAATAATATTTGACTCTATCCCGGCTGAGACAGAAACAAAAAACTCGAAAACATTTTTTTAGAAAAACATTTTGACGATCCGGTTGACTGACATTTGAGAGGAAACAATTTCTGACCAAAGCAAATGGACATTTCACTAAATATCATCCTTTCTTATCTCTTATTTCTGACATTACCGTCACATCACGTGTATAAAATTTGGTACAGATAATTCGTATTTACGGGAATTTTTGTCGAAGAACTCACGGGCAAACCCTTTATCGCGGTGGAGCGAAATAAAAGGGTAGAAAAAGAAAAATATATCTCGTGATAATTATTGAATAAAGGATTGCGAGGAATGGGAATTCCCTGCTACCACGAGACTTTAATCGCGTCGTGATGATAAAACGGGGAAAAATGAACCGATGGATGACTCGGTGACGGTCGGTGACAATTCGTGATAGAGCAGAAGGGGAGTGTTGAAAGAAGCGTATAAAGACGCTTTTTGTGTGCCATCAGACGGAGAGACGCCACGACGTCCCACATCCGCGAGCGAGCAGTCCGCTGGACCATCTCATTTTCTCCGCGTGCACCCTCTTCCTGCGTGGGGGGTTTCACACCCCGTTACACTATCCTACCTCACTTCCGATTCTAGCTCATTTCTTTCTCTCTCTCTCTCTCTCTCTCTCTCTCTCTCTGTGCTCGATCTTACCTTTTTTTCCATATCTCTTTCGCCGTCTCATGCTTGCTCGTTTTTCTTTTCCCTCGATAACGCCTACGCAAATGCGTATCGTTAACTCGCTAATAAAACCGCGATTGAACGAATCTGTCATGTGATTATTTGGCTGAATTTTAAATTAGAGGATCGTTTATCAGCATCAAATCATTAGGAAAAAAACTGCGATGATGTCATTTTTTTCTTTTTTTTTAAGAGAATGCCGAATAATTGTAAAGTATTTATGAATTGTGAATACAGTAACACGCTTTGTACTTGCTGTACTTACTATTTTCGCGTACTATTTCTCTTTGCCCTCTGTCTCTTTTATACACATCAGGTGACGTAAGATGTCAGATGAAAGCGTACTTCTATGCAAAAATTGAGAATTCAAACAGAGAATTTCTTGCATTCTCTTCTTTTTTCACTTGCGCAAATGTCGTAGCAAATACGAAGGGTAAATTCAAGATAGGGTTGATTGAGTTTTCGATATTTTATAGTGAATGTGCAGGACGTATATGATACCGAATAGTATCTTAAAAGTCGATGCTTTGACAATTTTAAATAAAATGGAGGTCGTTTGTGGCAAACTTTTAAAAATTTTGCATTAAAGTTCTTAGAAAAAGCTAACTGCAATCTCTGCTTCTTTTGTCTCTTACATTCTTTTGTTTTCAACACAAAATTGTTTTTAAATTTCAAAGGGTTTCTAAAATCTTTGTTGGAGGCGGATTTATCCCAGATAACAAATTGTAGTCATTTTGACGTCAATAGTTAGTTATTTTGAATTATTGACGTCATGTGATTTAAGGTCTACTTAAGATATAATAATGACGTTATCTTTTTTACTAATTAATGACGTCATTTATTTATAATGTATTTACAACGTCATACTTATTGACGTCAGATAAAGGATTAATCGACGATATATTGGTAATGTTATTAGTGATCAATTAATAATATCATTTATTTATACCGTTAATAATACGAAAATAATGCCGTATTTTCGATATTGGTTAATATGACGTTATGTGGCTGTGACAAATCCGTATCACTTTTACGATGATAGGACGTCAGATTCGTTAAGAATGACCATTTAATTACGTCAAGTAGATCTCTTGCTATCTGGGATATTACGCGATAAATTTTAACCCGTGGTTTCTTCTTTCAATAATAATCGTTGCAAAATAATTTGCGATACGCCACGCAAGTAAAGTCCGCACTTATAAGCGCAATTATAAGTACCAAAAAAAGAAAAAAAATGCGTACCAAAAAAAGAAAAAAAATGAATTCATTACTATTTACGCGAGCGCAAACGTCTGAGAAACGATTAAATTCACTTAAGAAAGGAAATGTTGTTTTCGAAAACGGAATACAGGAGAAAAATTTATTTCTCTGGAGTTCTGCGGGAAATAAACCACCGTGACGACGGAAGATGAGCATAATGGCTTCGTAAATTACGCTGCAAAGCGAAACAATATTGGCTGAGATCGCATCGCAAAAAGAAAAATGTAATTGAACTTATGCGGCGCGGAAAAATTTTCTTGACGTAACCCCCACGTGAAACGTTGGCATTTAATATCGCGAGTAAGCCTGAAAACGAAATTGTATCAATTTCCATATACGCAACGTTTTGCTTTATAAATAAACTTTTAAATAAATCCACTTTTGCGAAGCGCGTGTGACTCCACCATCATTAGCATGTACAAACAGTGGATAAGGTTCCCTCATAAATAACGAGTATTCGTACGTTCACGAATCTGTCGACCTAGGTAATTGATATCGTCACAAAGAAATAATAAGGGTGAATATATTAAGCGCGTAAAAAACAACCCTCTGTATATACATCTATTCGATATTGAAGTCTGCAGATTTCGGAGAAAAAAACTTCGATTATAGTATAAAAAATGCAACCGTAAAAAAATTAATTTTTTACGGCTATATTTTTAATCTATTTGTAGATGAAAAATCGTAAATTGGTTATCACAGCATATTCTGGGATGTTATTAAAAAAAAAGAATCAAGTTTTCTTAAGATTTTATCATAATGAAATGTAAGTAAAATTTGGATTGTAAATTAACTATAATAATAAGTTTAAATATCAAAGAGAAATTTTTGTCCCTCTGTAGAATGTCAAATTTAAATGCGAATGCAAAATTTAAATGTGTCTAAATAAATCCTCTTAAAATCTCTGAATATGACGACAATATTTGGTCTATCTTAATGTCATATTTGATTATTCGTCGAATTATTCGTTTCCAAATATATGCAATATTGTTTACAATTCATTTGAATCCTGCATGCAAATTGTTATATATGTTACTGTTTACGGTGTACCTAATCAGACTGACTTTCGATGGTACTTAATTAAATGATAGCTTAATGAATTTGTATAGGACCGAATTTATATTAAGCTTTTTCAAGTGCTGCTCATTTCGAAATTATCGTGCCATATTATTAATATGATGCGATGAGATGGAAAACATATATAATAATGTTAATTATTAACCAATATCTTTTATATTTAGGTCGCTTCTCTTTACGGTTACATGTTTGATTTTGTAACAATTTTTTACAATACAAAAAGCGAGTCGGGCGCGATAGACGTAACAATTTATTACTTGATACAATAACTAAGAAAATATACGAAGAAAAGGTAAATTAATAGCAGAAGAAGGTTGTAATTTTAGCAAGAATGCACTATTATATTTTTTTATAAATTGATAACGTTATCGTTGAAACTTAAACCTAAACGCCTGCTTTCGTATGATGATTATATTGTCAAAATCATTACTAGTTTACGATCGTATTTCGCCCATTCGATAATTGTAATTGTCGCTTGGACGAATAACGAACATTAAATTATTCGTCAGTGATTGAAAGATATCCATGTACCACGTGTCCATTATGACCTTTTGACAAAGAACAAATATTCCAAATCTGACGAGATCGTCCCACGTGATCCTGCGTGGCAGCAAAATATTTCGCTGACAAGCTAAACAAGACTACGGGGAATTAAGTCTGCGCTGTTTTCAAAAATGAGATCACGTCCTGTGTAACTAGATTAATAAGGATGAGTGGTCGGCATCGTGCCATCTCAAACAAAGACGGATGCGAATTAAGGTTGTCTACGCACGACATGTTGTTTAATAATGAATATCACCTCCAAGGCAGAAGTATCGCAAATATCATGATTATGTCGCGTTAATTTACGTTTATCTTCGTTTACGTGACTCTATTCGAAAGACCTACTAACGCGGCGTTCTTACAGACCGTGTTACTCCATGACAAACGTCGTTTTCTAATTGAGTTAACAATACATTCATGATACTTGCTTTTGACACAATTGGACTATCCGCAATCCGTATTTCGCTTTGAATCATTCGGATATATTCAAGATAATAGACGGTAGAACTTCATCAAAATTAATTAACTAGGATTTATGTACTTTCTCTGTACTTTCTAGGATTTATATACTTTCTCTATACTTTCTCTTTATTTATATACTTTCTCTAAATTTGTTTTGTAAAGTTAACGATTTTTATATCATGATATAATAAAAAAATAATGTATTTAATTCCTTTATTATATTTTTATTGGTAATTACGATTTTCTTAAGTGAAAAGATGATCTTCGATGTTCGAGATGTTACGTGTAATTGAATCGATTTTCGAGTTACGGGAACCGAACCTTATTAAACGCGTAGTAATCCATTTGCATAATTTCCGCAATTACGATGGCCACCAATTAACTAAAATCGGTTGTGTACGATATTATTATCGTGTGCCCCATTGTCAGTACTGTTTACTCTCACTCAGAGAGTGAGCTCTTTGATAAATTTTATAATACGCGAATATCAAATGATATTTCACACAATCATACCTACATACGTAGATCAAATCATGAAACATGAATGAACGTCGTTTTTATATACAATATTTCCCACTTATTTAATAATAAGATAAGCATAAGAATAGATTACTGAAAAATTTTTACAATTTACTAGGAGTATGTCAGCAAAAAAATCGTTATAAATATTATTAAATATACATAAAAATATTATAGACATCAAAACCTGTTTTTACCGAATATGATCTTCGTTTATTTATGTTGAACATTTCTCAGTCGATTTTAACAGAGTTTATTAAAAATATTTCAGTCAATAGACAAGGAATTAAAAAAAAAAAAATAAAAAAAGTCTCGCAGAAAAAAAGAAAAAAGAAATAACATTTTCTGCATCTGCTATTCTATCGCAGCTCTCTTCAACTTATCAAGAATATTTTTGTGTGAAGATTTAATTTTCTTTGCCGCGTAGTATTTTTATTGTCTTAAGCGGTAAAGGGCATCCAAGGGAACATACCTGGAGGCGTCATGAACAATTATCTTGGTTATCAAAATATTGTTCGTGCTAAACTGTTATTATACAATGAAACTTCTCGCGTGATAATAATCAAGCTTTCCAAATATGTTTCTTATCATCCTTCTATACGAAGCAAAGAGATATAAAATACTATTCATCGATTACAATCAGCTTGAATGATGGCCGATCAGAGTTAGATGTAACGTGTGTTTAATCAAAGCTACTTTAATTAGGTAATTGTAATTTTAGAGGGAAGAAAGTTCGACTGCGTTAGAAACATTTCCTTACACTTTCTTAATAAAGCTTGACATTTTCTGTTATCGCGTCTTATATAATTCCACAGCTGAAGCATACTTTGTGTAATTGCTGGATTCTCTTTTACTTTGCTCAGATAATTGTATTTCTTTGAAAAGCAGTATAAAATTGCGTGAAAAGGGCTGACTGATAGAGCAGCTGATCTGAAAATACGAAACAGAGGAAGAGAAACGAATATCAATAGATAATGAAATTAAAATATGTTACAGTAAAATAAGAGAAGGAAGTCTAAAATTTCTGCGAAGTACGCAATTGGAAATGATTTAATTACCGTTTGTCACTGTACCTGATTGCATATTCGCATACGATTTCGAATGAGTTTATTAATGAGTTTCTTCGACAAGGAAACATTCTAACGGAGACGTTAACCTTTAGTCTTTTTTGCTTTGTATTTGTCGAGCATTTATTTGTTGAATGTGCAGAATTATAAAACGTTTTTCACGTTTACTATTAAGCAATTTAAAAAATATACGCAAAGTTTAATTATCAAAATCTTTTTACTGTATATCGAAGAATCATTTTTTTAAATTAACACAGAAAAGGAAGTAGCTGCGCGTGTTGTATAAATGTACGTCGATTCATAGTGAAGAGAAAAAGTTCGCGCTCGAGATAATCCATTGTAAGAGCAGAAGTTCATGAGATAGAGGGAGAAAAGAAGAAAGAGAAAAAGAGTAAAATTAATACGTGCTGCTCGCGAGATGCTACCTATTTATTCATTGATCGATTATAAACGAGTATCAAGAAATAATCTTTTAAAAGGTGCCCCAGGAAATTCATTCGAAAACGAGGGAAATTCATTCTTGTATTCTAAAAATGCTCTTACGAGACGACTCTTTACGATATGTGTGCTACGTGATCGGTGCGTTCAACTTCGTTCAATCACGCCGAAGACCGACAATAATGGGGATTCGACCAACCATGGAAAAGATGGTGTATTAAAATAAAAAGCGGTAAAACATTCTTGTGCAAAAAAAGACTTGTCCCGTTGCATCCTTTTATTTTTATTATGAAATTCACTGTTATATTTTTCTTTCTGAGTATCATTAACCGAAGAAGCTTTCTTGGTAAAATTAAAAAAAAATATATAATAAAATAATTCATATTATTTAAAAAAAAATTTTTTTATACACTCCCAATATGAGGATTTTGTTTGCTCAGTTTTTTAAGACAAATTTTGAAAACTTTCTTTCACATAATTTGTGAGGTTCAGTTTAAATTAACAAAGCTGCAATGTTGTTTCACGAATTTTTACAATTATACTGAATTTTTCTAATCGGATTTTCTTAATCGGAATTCAGAGATTGTTTAAAGCTTATTTGATATCTATAAATACTTCGTGATAAGGATTCTGTTGCAAGAGAGATCCGCGAGCTCTTCGTTATAAAAGAGGCCCGGAGTCATAACTTGTAGAAATATAGATTACATCGTCGCCTAAAACTAAGTTGCAATCAAATAATTTTCCGATTTGATCGCAAACTTTACGCAACAGAACAGAGTCCATCGGTTGCTCTATTACGTAACGCGGGCAAAACGCTCGCCATCGGCGCTGTTTAGCGCTAAACGTGACTGAACGCGATATTGTTGAATATATGATATCGCGCAAATATTAGACCGATTTACGTTGGAATTGGATAAACGAAATTCAAAATTAGACTAGCTTTGTATACGAAATGTGGAACACAGGGTGGCACACGCCTTCAAAATTCATCTGATAACTTCGCTCACCGACCTTTTCCCTTTGTCTGTACAATCGCGAGCGGAAAATCGAGTAAAGTCCAGAAAGCGTGGGCAAACCTTTGCAGCCGTTACAACGAGAGATTCTCCGAGAGAAATATAACACGACTGCAAATTGGCCGACATGAATTGGCCATATTTATTGTGTCGTTTTCGCCATATCGACAAATAAATGGCTGCACAAATATCAATTTCGCACCAGATCGTCAGAAAGAATGGTTGTTATCCGCCGTTCGGTCATGAAGTTCCAGCAAACGAACTTTGACCTTTCTATCGTTATTCGTTAAGACGAGTCGTTTTTGCTTTCTTGTAAGGATACTTTTTCATGTCCTGTGAAATCAATTATATTTCATTAGCAGACGATCCGTTCTGCTTCCGATTCTGCTTCCAGAAAGAACGCTTCAACAATGTCAATTTGGCTGCGTCGATCTAAATCGGCTTAGCACTGATTGCCGTACTTTACGCTGCAAACTCATTACGAGTTCATTAAAATTTTGTCAATAACTTTGCACGAATCATTCTTCCTTCGACACTCTTGATTATCCTTACTGGCGCAAACATTCTGACGTTTTAAGGGAGTAATTAATAACTTGGGAGTTTAATTAATAAACGAAAGGATTTAAAAGATTCGAAGCAGAATTGCAAGTGTTTCTCTGTTACAATAATTTCATAATTTTTACGTGTCACGCAGAGATTCATAGGTAATCTTAATTTCTTTGCAGACGTTTGTGCAGCGGTCTTTAATTATCTTCGCCATTCTCTTGTGCTATTATCAATCCTGGGTCGGCGCAGTGGATTGCGAGTGAGTGTATTCACAGACTTCTTTCTTTTCCTTGTATAATAAGAAAAATGGAATCGTGGATATAAACAAGATCGTTGTTGCAGACAAGAACCCTATAATCCGGCATGTCGAGGTTCACAGGCGAGGAAGCGCCTAACACCCTTGCCAGTCATGCGCTCAAACTGCGAAGATTGCAAAATCCCCAAGATGAAATTCTTTTTTGCGGTTCTCGACGAAGTAAGTAAAAGTTTTTCTTTCGTTACTTGGACTAGCAAAATTAGAACACAATAAATAAGAAAGAAATAAAGAGAAAGAGAGAGAAAAAAAAACAAAGAGAGAAAGTGAAAGAAGAGGAATTTAATTTAACTTCTATCCGTTTTGATCGAATTAGACCGATTTCTTCTCATTTTGCGATACCTATTTCTAAATAAGATACAAAGATATAACTAGTTCAATATTTCAAAAATTATTTTTTTATAAAAACTAAGCGGGATAATTAAAATTTGTTGGATATTAAAAAAGTTTAACTTATTAATATCTAAAGATTAAAGATTAAAAAGGATTAAATCCGAAAAAGGATTTAAAAAAAGGAATAAATTATAAAATCAAATAATTATTTCTTGATAGCAAAATGTTAGCAATTTGGGATCAAAAGGACAAAACCATGACTTTTTGTGTCTGCAGTTAGCTATGGATTTGTCGCTGACAGACACCCGCTGACAGGCTATGCCAGTAGATTGGTGGCAGAAATTGGAGCAGAATTTACTCGAATCAGATTCTACTCTCAATCTGCTCTCAATCTGCTATCAAAAAGCCGTCAAATTATGCAGGACTTTGTCCGGTTTCTGCTATCAATCTGCTGGCATAGTCTAGCAGGCTTTGTCATATTTCTGACAGCAATTTACTGACTATGTGAGATAATACAAATTCTATGTACAATTTGTTGTCTTTCTGCAATCAAAAATTGATAGCAGGCTTTATTCAAAATCTATTTTCATGTTTTGCTATCAGGATAGTTATACATATCTCTCTTTTCGTTTTTCTATTGAAATTTATTCATAATTCGAATATTCCATTTACCTTATAAATTTTAATAAATTCTAATAAGAATAATACCTTCAGGTATATATAATAAAGTAAAAATAATAATTAAATTAAAGCAAACACGAATTAATTTTGATTAATTTAGATTAATCAATACGCATTAATTTAAATAAAATTAATTGATGGGCTTTTTCTTCATTTTAGCCTTCCTACAATGAGGTACATCCTTCCTACAACTCTGTCCATGCGCGCAAAGGAAGAATGCGAATAGATGAGGCGAAGGATGCGTATTTGGATGACTATTGATTCGATTACTAAATTATGTCGACGCGATTCGCAGAGATGACTGACGAATTTTTCTGAGATATTACTCGCCCGTTCGATTATCGTTTATTGTATTATCTGGCTTAATTCTCTACCCGTGTTTCTCTTGATACCGTCTCTTCTCTTTTACTTCATTTTCTCGCAATTTTGGCAGCGATAATAAAGTACGTGCACGCATATTTGTTAGCACTCTGACTTTTCGATAATAAACATTTGAACATTTTCGCACAACAGAAAAATATCAATTTATCGTCTCGATCTTGTAGAAAAGTAATTGTCCGCACGCGAAATAATTACGATCACCTTCGCGTCAATCCTTCAAGCACCTCGTTATATTCTTAAATGTGGCGTAGAAAGATAAATACTTTAATAAATAGTATTGGACATTCTAATTCGATTTTACGAGAACTAAGCAGGAAGTTTACACCAGTTGTCACTTAATCCTTGCTCTTTTACCCGATAGTGTACTCTTCAGCTCGCTCCAGTATATATTTATCAATAATTTGGAAATTGTGCGATATTATTAAATTACAAGCGTCATTAAATTTTAAACTACCCTCACGATTGTTATTCCGTGAACATTAAATTATTTAATTCTCGCGCTGGAAGGATCGAAGTATAGTTAATTAAATCCTATAAAACTTGTGTGCGCATCCATATGTGAGACGTGCATAATAATTATCGGCCACAATAGTGTTACTGTACATAAAGAGATGTAAAACGATAATTATACATATATATATATATATATGTTGTTCTAAATTATGTTTCGATTATATTTCAAATAAAGTATATGTACATACTTGATAAAAAAAGGAGGTTTGTTATATTATATTTTGAGTGCAGCAGCTGCTAAACGTGTATTATTTGCATCGCACAACAGCTAATAAACTTCGATCACATCATCGATATATTTATTGCTGTGGAAGTTGTGAATCTTTTTGAAGAAATGAAGCCTGCGATGCCTTACCACAATATTGCGCTATTAACAATTGTCATTAGGTACATTATTTTTATCATCTTTTTTGTGTAGTAGATTAAATGTTAATCAAACAAATTTATATGCTCTTCAAACTTGTGGAGATTGGGTTTAACATATTGTAATTTAATGCATTAATTTAAAAAAAAAACAATTATTATATTAAGAATAAAGCTAAGATATAAAGTCAAGCAAGGCCTTGATACTATATTATTAAATGACAAATAGAAAATTTATTAGAATACACGTTTCGACTCTAATCAGGTTATCATTCTTAATGTTAACAATATACAAATTTTAAAATTCGAACGGTATTGATTCATATCGTCGCTCTGATTATAACATTAAGAACAATAAATTCCAAAGAAATATATTATTGAATTGCTAATTGTAGTCGTTAATGAATGTTTTAAAGTAAAATATGCAACGGATATTTTAAAGTAGAATCAAGCGGAAGTAGCCAAAAGCATTTAAACAGAATAACAAATTAATGTGATATCAAAATGACTCCAAAATGATCATTAAAAGTCATTTCTCAATCATTTTCGATTATTTTAATTCCATTTTGACATTATCGACTTGTTACTCTGCTTGGGATTATAGCTCGGAGTTTATTGTAATCAAAATAACGTTCAACAATTAAAAAGACTAAATTTCAATCGGATGAATTGGTTGTAATTCATCGTAAAATTTTTTAAATATCAAATTATCCGAAAACGGCGTCTTGAACTATCTTACTAAAAGAAACTCAGTTTTTTAGGTAAAAGAAATTTAATCTGAAAGTTTTTTTGTACATTGAAAATGACTATTCTGACAAGATAATTTAATTTTTAAAAAATTATTTGAATCTTTTTTCATATAATAATTATTATATGAATTTTATAAATTTAAAATATTTTTTAATAAGAACAATAGAAGTATTTTTGTAAAATAAGAAGCTATTTAACTAAGTTATTTACTATAAAAGTTATAAATCTTTTCAAGAAATGAAGCTTATTTTATTGTAGCTAATATATATAGTGATATTTACTATTGTTATGTTATTTATATATTATTACAAATATATATTATTATTTTTATTATCTTTTTTAATATAGTAAATAAAAAATTAATTCAAAAGGAATTCAAACAGTACAGTCTAAAAGATATCTAAAAGAGATCATAAAGAGATCTTCTAGATAAAAATAAGAAGTAAAACTGCGCTCGGAATTCAAGATGGATGCGCAATTGCGTTATGAAATTCACATTTTATATACAAGATGTCAGGTCGAGAGGTTTCACAAGTGTGTGCGTGTGTGTTTATACACTATACATATTCTAATCTCAAATTTGCAATGGAAAGAAAGATGTGCTCTCGGATGTACTATATAATTTTAACCTCCAACAACCGATGAAAAGTGAGAAAGAATAAAAACAAGGAAAGAATCTACCTCCGGAAATTTGTGACAAATATCTTAAATGTTAATGAAATCATTCATAGTGAAAGTTTTCAACGAATAACATCCTTTTAACCTCTTTCGCGATGAGTGTGCTCATGCAACGGTTAGGTCGTCTGCGGAGCGTATACTCGGTATTATTGAGAGGCTCTGACAATAGCAACTTCGTGCACTGGGTACACAGTGTTTTACCAAAGCGTAAATATAGCATTCCGAGCATGGTATGTATCGATTCGGGAAAAACCCTGGAGGTACATGCTAGCACTCCTCTCATCGACGAGAACAAGAATGAGAACAACAGTGGTCCAAAAAGTGTACAAGAAAATGTGTACGCTCACAATCTCTTCCTGAACTCATGGAAGTATGAAAAGATCGTGATGCGACCGAGCATGACGTATGCTCATGTCACAAACAAGAAAGCACTGGAGATCCTGGAACAGGATTGGAGTTTGATGACGAACGCTGAAACAGTATCCGCCGTCAAGAAACTGTCCTATAACTTTTTTCACAATAATGAGGAGAAGATCGAATTACTCCAATATATGAAAGCTTTCAACAAACTAAAAATGGAAAAGTTGACCAATGACGAACTGATGACTATAATGCGGCATCTAGTAATATTTAACGATCATATGAAACAGTGCAACTTCTACTTCAATCTTTGTACGTTGATAGACAAAGAGTGTATGAAGCGTTTCTTGAAATTGCCAATAGAGCAGACATTATATCTCTGTGACATAATATATCAGATGACATGTAAATTTAACCATTATTTTTCTCAATACATGTGGTATTCTATTAGGAATATAGGTAACAAACCTCATAAACTTAGTCCTCAGCAACTGGTTCAGATTCTATTTTTTCTTAACATATGCCGGAAGCCATCTATAAATATGTACGAGTTTGAGTATCATTTGGAACAATGCAAAGATGAATTGTCGATCAACGAGCTAGGTGTAGCAGCGTTAGGTTTTTTCAAGACTAGTACGAAAATTAGAAACGCAGATTTTCTGAATTATATCATCCAAAGGACTGCAACTGAAATAAATGAAGTGCATAGTGTGAGCATCGCAAGCATTATAAAATTAGTACGGTAAGAATAATGTATTGAATATTCACTGATTTGCAAATGTTGATTTCATCTTCTCAATACTCTACTTATAGATACAGCACGAATCTTACAGAGTTGAAATCGCTCCTAGATTTATTGAATGTTTTGACGCCACATGAGCCACGTTACACGTTGTCATCTTTAACGCATATCGCGCAAGCATGTGGAAGAACTGCTGTGTATAACAAAGAGCTCATGGACAGAATAATCACAAGGTAAATTTTATTTTTACATTTGCAATCGTCATTAATATTTGTGATAAGCGATGCTTATATTGATACAATTCCAGATTAAATAAGGAATTAAAGACTGCGAGGTTAAAGGATTTCGAAAGATTCCTTTATACTTTTGTTATTCTTGATATCAATTCAAACAATAGTGTCTACCAGAATGTAATCGAGGAATTGAGGACTACATGGAATACTACTCGAGCATCTGAGATACAGAAGTAATTATCCGATAACATATTTTTTAAAAATTGCATTATTTATAAAAACCTTCTTTTTCTTCTTAGAAAAAAAGAGTTATTCCATTTTAAAGATATTCACAAGAGTTTCCCATAACAGGTTTCCACATGTAGCTTCACGTATTCTAGGATATTTGGCAATAAAAAGTATATTTCCCATGGATCTAATTAGATACGTCATGACTCCTGAATTCGTGACTAAAACATGCCAAGGGAATTACCATTTTCTTTCGCGTGAATATCTCGTACTTGATTACAGCCTTCAAATAGAAGTACCCGAATATGATGGCCCATTGCTGAAACCTACTGTAAGAAATTTTCTAGAAAAGGTAAGCAAAGAAAAATCAATTATTTATGATCGAATTATTTGTCACATGTCGTATAAGTTCGATGAAAAAGGATATTTATTAATAAATTTTATAATTACAGAAATATTATGACTTATGTCTAAAGACCAACTCAAGCTCGACTAGGGCGAGTATGCTTTTCTCGAACGTATTGGCAACATGTCAGGTACATACCACTGCCTAAAAGCTAATCTTTTCTTTTACGTGTATATTATTTCATAAAGTATTCTTATCTTTAAATAGGAATTGTTCAACAACACGACGGATATATCGATAATTCGCCTGTTACCACACTTTACAACACAGAACATTGTTTTATGTTTAAACGAGCAAAATCAGCTTATGCCATCAGAGAAATATTTATCGCAATTTGAAGAGATTTATATTAAACGAATGAACAAGGAGAATTCAAATAATGTCAGATGGATTGCTCTCGTCACGGCACATCCTGGATTATTAATAAGGAATTGTCGAAATAGACCTACTGGAGCATTAGCTGCAAAAATGAGACAGTTATCTATAATTGGCTACAAGCCAGTCATGGTAAGTTTGTACGAAATAAATATATCAATATATACTAGGAACGCAGAACTGTATTATAAATACAATGCTATTTTTCTGAACATTAAGGATATAAGTTTTAAGTTTCAAAAAAAAAATCGATCAATCAAATTCTATGTTGACGAAATTATGTTATAAGTTAAGCATTTCTTTTAATCATAATATTCAATTATAATGCAAATACGCAATGATATGCAATATAACTAATTATATATATAATTCCACTTATTTTTGCTTTAACGATGGATTTTATAAGCAATCTTTTGACGTTCTTATGGGATCTCTGTTATCACTAATTGTAGCGGATCTTGCAAGATTTAGAAAAATTCACACTTGAAAAATTATCGTTTACATTAAATTTTTATTGTAGGTATGTTGATGACATTGCTTTGTCCACTAAAAAACAGAATATTGAATAATCTTCAAAAATTTTAACAGTCTAGATTAAAATTCACTATAAAGCTTGGTGGAGATTAATAAATTAAATTTTCTAGACCTAACTTTGATCGAAGAAAACAAAAAATTAATTTACAATTGATATTAAAAACCTACATCCTCTTCAAAATATTTAAATTATTTTTCATGTCACCCTTTAAATAAAAAAATAGGTATTATTACGGGATTGACGGACAGAGTGTTAATGTTATCACATGCAAAATTTCACGAATTAAATTTGTATAAAATAATCAACATTTTTCTAAATAATGAATATCTTTTGAAGCTTATTTTTAACATCAAAAAGAAATTGTTTAAAAAATCTAGAGATCAGAATAACAATATAATTCACATGAATAACGAAGAACAGACAGACAAAAATTTGACTACATTTTTTACAATACCTTATGGGTTCCATCAATATCAGAAAAATCAAACAATTTTTCAAGAATAACAGGACAGTTCGTCTTGCCTATGTGGAAAAACAAACTGAATTCTTTTATTAGAAATGAAAAAGACAACTAACTTTCACAAACCAACATGTACAGAGTTAATTGTTAGATTAAAGAGTAATTGTCAGGAATGTGATGTATCCTACGTAAAATAGACGAAATGATTGCTTAAGATGAATCAGATGAACATCGCAATCATATCAAAAGGAACACGAAATAAAAATCCGTAATTTCTGAACATAGATTGGAACATAATTATGATTTTGACTGAAATTATACAAAGATCTTAGACAGAGAAAAGAATTATAATAAACGACTTATTTCAGAATCAATTTTTATTAACAAAAAATGGAGGACATTAACTAAATATGCAGGATTTCTAGATCCATTATACCAAGATCTATTTAAAAAGATTTGACATTTCCATGTTTTATTTCTTTAATTTATTGTAAAACGTATATATATTGTATTTATTTATCACTATGTTTTATACCGATGACTAACGACAATTAATTTTGACGACCTCACATATTCTTTGAACGTCTTCGTGCTAATATATCTTATCTCATATATCCCGCTCCTCTCTCTCTCTCTCTCTCTCTCTCTCTCTCTCTCTCTCTCTCTCCCTCTCCCTCTCCCCCCCTCTCCCTCCTCATCGTTAACATTATTATACGTAAGTTTTTTTGTTGAATTGATTTGATTTATGTTTTAATGAGTTATTTAACTCTATTAAATTACAGATAATTTGAAATGTTAGATTTGAGTATTTTGTTAGATACGACAGACAACATTATTATCATTTTCTGAATATATGCTAACGATACTTCAATTTGCTTCACATCACATCTTTCATATTAAATTTATACGTTTAAATTTATACGTTTACCGATTTTATTTTTATTTTACTGAGGAAAACCCAATCGAAAGGGTTGAAAGTTTGTCAATTTTTCTCAAGAATAAAGTATTCATTTTGATTTCACACACGCCTAACCTGTGTTGGCTCGCATTGGCTGATTTACATCTATCCTTGGATAACTAATTATAATTAATGCTGACATTTTAGAATTAGTCTAATCATTTTTAATTAAAGTGATTTAAATAACAAACTTTAATTATAGTAATACAGATAATATAAGAAAGTTTTATTTTTTTTTACAGGTATCATGTACGACTTGGGACATACTTAAATCGCCGCAGGAAAAATGTGAATACATTAAAAGTCTTATTATGAAATAATATGCTAAAACTATTCAATGTCTCATAGTGACATCCTGTACATCTTTTATTAAGAAAAATATTTCTTGTAATATAAAATATTTCTTGCAATACATTGTTGATGTATATGTACATTATTCTCTTATATTTACAGATATAGACATTGAAGTTGCTTAACGTATAATTTTAGAATACATAGTTCACAATAAATGCACATTTGTGTAGAATATTCGTAGAATTAGGTCACATAAGGAAACGGAAATGTTGACATCGATTTTAGAAATAATTATACATAAGTTTTTTTGTGTATTCGACGGTGACAAACAGTGTTGCAGTCGCTGGTATCGTTCTAATTAAAGTCGGTGTTAATCCGTTATACAAAGCGCCGATACCTTCTTGTCGTGTGATATTCTTGAAAACTATCAAGGCGGGCGTTTTCAAGTTCTGCACCTGGTTTCCAAGACATTTTGTTACAAGAAAAAAATTCAGAAATAGACGCATCTTTTTTTCTTTGAAAACATACCTGTATTCTACTCTTAACAACATCGGCTGGAAATATCGCTAACCAGAGCATCGTGCCTCCAACCGCGCCAGCCACCATCGTTTTTTGCCAGCCAATGTCATCCCTATTCTGACCCTTAACGGCTAATAATTCTCTCGTGGCTTCATAGCCGCCGAAAAAGAAAAAATAGCCTGGCATTTCGCGAGCTATTGTCGAGGAGAGGCCTGTAAATAGGCCTCTTACACCTTGTTCCCGAAGAACTTGCCTCGTCAAACTCCATGATCCTATACGAAGTTTCTGAGAGGAATAATGTCACTAAAAAATTGCCATTAAAATTTCTAAAACAAGATTCATGAAACGTTATTTACCGTAGATTTTCCCGTGGTAGTTACCATTTGCATCTGTTCGACTTCCTTCATAGCCTGTAACTTGCATTTTATTAACTCTGTCGGGCACAGCGTCAACGAGGAAAAGAATGCAGCGAAGAAGCCGGCCCAGGCGTTACTGAAGGAACTTAGCTCTTTCACGCTCTGTACACCTGTAAAAAAAAAGAAAGATAAAGCATATTATTTATTCATTAAAACATAAATTATTTTAATTTACTATAATTAAGCATTAGTTTTTAAAAAAATAATTTATATTTATATATTAATTATATCATCATAGTTCATGATTTACCTGACAAATGAGTGATCACCTTTTGACATCCGCCGTAGGCCGCGAATAATACCGAGTTCTCGGCAACATTGGCGACTATCGCAGGGATTGTTCCAGCGTACAAACCTCTTGCGATACCGTCTGTTCTTAACGTACGGAGAAAACAATTCACCATATTTTTGTACATAGATGGGAAGGTTTGCATTTTTACCTTTACCGTGTCCAATGGTTGACCCACATAGACGAGCGCTATACCACCTTTTAAATAAAAAAATAATATACTTGTATATAAAGAAGAATACAGAGACTCTCAATAGAATGTTTCAAAGCATTTTCACGAAATTATTATTTTACTGGCAATTAATGATAAATAACTTGTCTGTTTATATTTTTCTCATTTGATAGAGTGGAGAAATTGTTGAAAAATTATCGCAAAAGTACCATTAAATGATTATTCTAGTGTGAACTCTAAACTTGTTTACGTAAAAATACTGTAGTTATAATTAACATTGCAGTATTAATTTTTTCTAAGATTTTATCAATTTAATATAATCTTTATAATAATATATTAATAAAATAATAATATAATTTAATAATATATCAATAAAAATGAACATTTCTTAATAATATTAATGAATTAAAAACAGCTGTAAATTCACAATTTTCTTAGATTGCGACAGTTTGCCAAGCAAATTTCTGCATAATTAATAATACAAAACAATTAGTTTTTGCTTTTCAATCATAGGTCGCATAAGAACGCGACTTTGCGCTAGTTGAAATGATTTAGAAGTTGGATGCAATTGGATTTATCAGTCGGATATTTACGTGAAAGATAACATTACAGAACAGATTATCATTATCTTTCCATCGAATTTATTACAGATAAACGTGCTATTTATCTAAATATCAGAATGTACAATTTTATGATAAACAGTAGATAGACATTAAGCAACTCAAGTCTCAAGCTGACGTTATTTGTCATCATTTTGACATTAAAACGTCATCAAAGTTCAAATAGAACAACAAGTGATAACGTCAACATGACGTTAAAATGAATTGTAAATGATTAAAAAATGATTATTTTATGATTATTTAATGATTATTTTGGAATCAATTTGATTCTTTTAATGTTGAGATGACTTGTTTCTGATTAGAAGACGTCATTTTGACATCAAAATGAAAAATAATGTCACTTTGTTTTCTGGGAATGCAATCGAATGATTAATTTCAAATCCATCGATAATGATTTATACATCTATTTGTTTATAAATATCGAAAATTTTAAAGTTAAATAGATCAAGTTTTTTTGTTAAGAAACGAGAAAGAAGTTTCCAGAAGTTTTCACTTTTTGAGCCTTTTAATTTTTTTATTCTTTTATTTTACAATTTTCTATCTTTATATAATTTTTTAAATAATTTCTTTTTTTTTTTTAAGAACTTCGTGATTTTATTCTTCTCAAACTTAGGCCCAGTCAATGTGTAAAATTAACATTAATTTCGATTCATTTATTCTTTATCTTTTTCTAATTCTTAGAATTCTTAAAATTAGAAAAAAAAGAGTAAGAGTTAAATCGATATTAAAGTTAATCTTACATTGACAGAATCGAGACCGTCTCTACCAATTAATATAGATTATAAGTTTTAATCTCATTGTCAGTTCAACTTAAGCCTGTGGCACACGATGCGTGTTTCTCTATTGTTTGCTTCTGGATTGTTTGCGTTTTGATAAATTACTAGAAATTCTGCGTTTTGAAGCTTATTCTGATTTTCACCTGAGTGCTTCTCGGATGTCATGTCATCCTTGTTTAATGGTAAACAAGGATGAAAGGACATGATATTCGGATGATCTGGAGAGCATCCAGATGGGAATCCAAACATGCCATTGTGTAATGCAATTCTAGTAATTTACTAAACGCAATTCAGCAGAAAAATCATGTACGCATCGTGTGCCGCAGACTTTATCTTTTATCTTTTTCTAATTCTTAGAACTAGAAAAAGATGAAACTAAACAATTTAGCTCGGAATGGCAATACAAAATATAATCAGTATCGTAGTCTCTAACGAGCATTAAAAGTTGATTTTATAGATTACGATTCAATTTATTATACATATTTAAAGTAATTACTTCATACATGATATAAAAAATTAAAAAGATGAAGACTTATAATTAAACAGAAATTAAAATTAAACTACACTGGTAAAAACAGGAATTAGAAATGTTTCGCTGCGAGAGGAAAGATCATCTGAATAGAATATGATGCTATTTCCATGCTGGTTCGAGTAAATTCCGATTATTTTGATTGACAATCGACTTGTCAATCTATTTATTGACATAAATAATAGAACAATCGATTTTTGATTTAATATATGGAAAGAACGATTTCAGCATAAGTGGATTCGTGAGTAAACGGAAAGATTGCAGATATCCTATATCTTTCTGTTTACTCACGAATCCACTTATGCTGAAATCGTTCTTTCCATATATTAAACCGAAAATCGATTGTTCTATTATTTATGTCAATAAACGGAGAGATAGAAAACCGCGCGGTAAGACAATTACCGAGTGAACCGGCCACAAAATCAATCGCGCCCTCCTTGATGCTTCCGCGGCAGTTTTCCATCGGCACGTGGGATACTTCCGTGTCGATCAGCCCGGCAACGCTGTCTGTCGTCATCGTGGTCATCGTCCGGGTGAAAAATTCTTTCGTTGTGACCATGTGCTTTTGTCCCGGGTGATAAAACAGATACAATCACAACCACGATCGTCAGCCAGCCGCACGCAATGGGCGATACTGGCGATTGAGTGTCTCGCGAGGCGTTATAAATATATGTATATGAATCTCTATAGAAAGAAGCTGATATCGTCGGTTTTGTCGTTCACGTTGTCATTTAACGAGCAGGTCCGGCTCGAGAAATTGCTGGGCCTGTCAGAAATCCTTGAAAATAAGAATTTTTCGTCGCATCTCGCGACTTTTATTTTTATGCTTCTTGAACAAAAGAGAGAAAAAGAAAGAGAGAGAATTCTTGAGTCTAGACATATTAAAACTATTAGAAACTGAAAATCTATAGTTTGTTATGTGCGCTACAGGTTTGTAGCATGCATAGCAATGAATATTTTAAAACACAGCCAGTACATAGAACGAGGCTGCTTTCCTTTTAAACGACAGCCAACATAAATTAGAGTATGGTTCTATCTTTGTATTATTCATTGAATGTTACAATTGTCAAGAAGGAAACACATGGCAACGACGTTTGTGTCGATTGTATCCCTTAAAAGAAAAGAAGTCTAAAATGTTACAACAGCAATAGAGGTCTGTTCTTTTAAACTGAACTTTTTGCACCGTTCAACCTTTTCCTCTTTTTTTCCACATTAAAAAGAGAAAGAGAGAAGATAAATAGTTCAAGAATTTTAGCTGAAAAGAACAGACCATGCATTTGTTATTGTAATACAATTTTAAGATAAAAGTTATAATTCTTAAACATTTTTGTAGTAATTTTAATTCTTAATCTCGATTTAACTTATTTTTTGTTCTTAGAACTAATAAAAAAAGATAAAATATTAAACCGAGATTAAAGTTCATCTGTATTAAAATAGGCATCATGGGGAAAGAAGTATTTCAAGACGATGGACAAATGAAAAATTATTCAGCGTTTTGAGTTTACGCTAATCTATTTCTTCTTTGTATTTTTATGTTTCCCTGAAATAAATCTTTTGGAAGTCAATATGATCAAATATGCGAAATTCAGATTGGTTGTGCAATTTTAATTTGAATAATAATATTATAAAATAATGTAATCACGCTAGTCCACGCTAGTCATTTATAGGTTATGAAAAAGTGCGAAAGAGAGAGAGAGAGAGAGAGAAATATGCGAAGAATGCGAATGCCTGCCAAGAATGTCAGGATACACAGCGGCAGGTTACCATGGAGACGCAGGGCGTCATTGTGTCCCGACAGCGGACGAGTAAAACATCCCCAGATGAACGTCGCCTAAATCCCTAGACTATTGGGCGATTTGGAGCAATTTTGAGAATTGATTCCGTCTTGCGGAATCCCCAAATCCGCGATCGTTTCATACGGAACGGTTTCGCGAGATCGGATTCGGCGTCGCGACGCGAGAATAAAAGAAAAAAAAAAAAGAAATCGCCAAGAATCGCGACGCCTAGTTTGCGAGCAGTTCCACGGGGCTCCGACATTAGGCACGACGTCGCGACGGCCGACGACATTCCAAAACATGAATTCGCCTTGCGACCGCGATTGATATCCCACCTCTCTCTCTCTCTCTCTCTCTCTCTCTCTCTCTCTTTCTCTCTCTCTCTCTCTCCATTCTTTCTTCTTGTTTCCCTCTATTTTCTTCGTCTTTTACCCGAGGAAGCGGAAACGGAATTGAGACTAGCGGCGTCGCCGGAGTCCGGAGACGCGACCGACGCGACGGCTCCGTCGCCGTCGTTCGTAGTCATTGAGTTGCGAGAGCGCACCGTACGAGTAACGAGAGTTACTCGAACGTTGCGAACGGAACGTTCAGCAACGTTTCACGTTCACGTTGTGCTGGGTTCATCGTTGTGCGTACGCACACGCCGTGCGAGGTGCGAGCACACGCTAGAGGGAAAGTGTGTGCCGTAGTGGATCGCGTCGCGTCGCCCTGTGTTCGCTGTGTCGTGCTGTGACTGTACTGTATCGTGCCTGCCGTGCCGTGGCGATTCTTCCGAGCCTTCTCGTTCGGATACTGCCCAGCCATGATAGCTACCGCGAGCGCGTCTCCGTCGCGACGCGAGAAGCACGTCGCCGCGCCGCTCTAGCTTTAGGAGCTCGACCGACCGCAAGATGCGAGAGGTCCGTTCTTGGGAGAGCATCCTCGCGGTAAGTAACGCGTCGTCGTCGTCGCTGGCTGTGTCTCGGCCACTCTGTCTTGGAAAAAAAAAAAAGAACATCGCATGATCCGAGTGTGCCTTGGTTTCCTCTTCCGCCCCCGCCATTAATTCTGTGTTCTCGTATACGGCGTTCCGTCGTCGTCATCATTCTCGCCCTCGGACGACGGCGAGAAGTCGTGACGCGACGCCACGACGAGCCGTCCTCCGAGAGCATCGGAGAGCATTCGAGAGAAAGAGGACCGTTATGTCGACACGCTATAGGTCCGCCTATAGGCTGCCGCCGTTGTGTCCCGGTCGATACGAAGGGACCCGACGAGGTTCGTCCCGTCCGTGGCGCTGATTTCCGAGGAGGGGGAGAGGGGAAGGGGGGGTGAGGGACAATCCTGATGCTCCGCTCCGATCGCGAGACGACGCTGTCGCCGCGACGTCGCGTCCCACCGTCTTACGGGGAATCGTTCGGTTCAGGAGACGCGGTGTGCTTGAAGAAACCCATTCGCGACGGGCGGTGAATGTCCCGCGTGCGATTGCCTCCGCCTTCCTCGGGCGTGCTCGGGCGGCTCGTTTCGGTGGGCTTGGCTCATCAGGCTCGCCCTCGGAGGGCTCGGAATTCAGGTTCAGGGTCAGGTTCAGATCCGGTGTGCGAGAACGTTCTCGTTGTCGAGGCGAATGATGTGGACGCGATAGCGTCACGAAAAGGGAGTCGGGCGTGTGCGTTTAAAGGGCGGAAAACGGTGGAGGAAGGGAGGGAGGACAATAGGGTTGCTCGTGCCGAGCGGTGTTTTGGATACCTGAGTAACAGCTGAGTAGATTACGTTAAAAGAAGCGCGATGTTATCGGGTGGTGCTGAGCGTCTGAGTGATATCTCTTTGAGAAACATCGCTAAGTCTTTCTCTAAAACCGTCGATCAGAACTAGACAATGCCATGCATCCGTGTGGCATACCATTTCGGATTGTTCGTATTCTACGCTTGTGGACTTGAGGGAGTCATTCATAGATTTCAATTGTAATGGTGTTTTCACAACTGGTCGATTCGGTAGCTCCAGGAGACCGCGCGGAACGATACCGATGCAACGTGCATCACCAAGCCTGATGTCCTAATAGAATTTCATCTGGGGTACATTAACCTCCAATACGTAAAAAAAATGATGCATTAAACGTATATTAATGTATATTAACCTAAACCTGCTTGGAAAATCTTATTAACTTACAACACAATTAAATCAGGGGAAGGGAAAATCTTCTCGTAGAAGCATTCTTTTTTCCTTCCATTTCATTTTATTATCTCTTTTGCAGTGAAAGTCAGCGTCGCAGAATGGTGGTGGATTATTGCTTGTCGATTCAAGCCTCAGCAACTGCAGTAAGAAAGCAGGAGCGAAGGTTAGGTGGCACAGTGGGTGCAAAGATGCAACCCAACAGTGGTGGAGGATGTGGAATGACACCCAAAGAGCTCTCCGACAATGATGACTTGGCTACGTCCCTCGTACTGGATCCCTATCTAGGATTTACCACTCATAAGATGAATATCAGGTATCATTGTTTGACTAAATCGATAAATCAAAATGCTTTTCAGAAAGAGATGCAGATAACATAGTGTAATACAGTGAATCATTATATCCTTGTGAATTATACCCTTATGGTCTGTCAATGAACAAAGATGAAACAATTCACTATTACATTACGTCATTAATGTCTCACCTCTTGCTAGAAAACATCCTCAACTTGCAAGTTATTTATATAAATTATTTACTAAAGTTTCATTCTGCCCGACAGGTACAGACCATTGAAGGCAAACAAGGAGGAGCTGCGTAAAATCATCTGTGAATTTATTCAAACTCAAAATTATGAAAAGGCATATAAGAAATTGATGGGTGGGGATTGGGGCGCACGACTTCCCCACACAAAGTCTAAACAGCAGCAAATCAATCTGGAGAATCACGTAAGTTACACATGTATAGCAACACTTTTATAATCAAATTGTTTTATTTTAGCAAGAAACTTGCATTAATTTTATAATATAAGAAATATATTGTATGTGTGTAATAGTTCTTTTCTTTTTCAGATCAAGCGATACCTGCGAGTTTTTGATAAGGATTCTGGCTTTGCCATAGAGCCGTGTTATAGATATAGCCTAGAAGGACAAAAAGGTGCTAAGATATGCGCTACAAAGAAATGGATGAAGCACGATAAAATCTCTTGTCTCGTCGGTTGCATAGCGGAGCTAAGTGAAAAGGTTTGAGCTTTGCAAAGAGTGTATAAAAAAAAATTTAATTTAAAAAGTTTTCTCATTATTTCTGCATTTTTTGTTTATTTTCATTTAATTTATATATCGTCATTTTTCTATGCTTTTAGGAAGAAGCTGCGTTGCTGCATCCTGGGAAAAATGACTTCTCTGTGATGTTTAGTTGTCGAAAGAATTGTGCCCAGTTATGGTTGGGACCGGCCGCATATATAAACCATGACTGTAGAGCGAATTGCAAGGTAAGAAATTCGAACGTGGTTGCGTAAAAATTATTATGTAAACTCGGAAAAATTATTTTCACAGTTTGTGGCAACGGGAAGAGACACGGCATGTGTCAAGGTATTACGCGATATCGAGGTGGGCGAGGAAATTACATGTTTCTATGGAGAGGATTTCTTTGGTGATGGCAATTGTTATTGCGAGTGCGAGACCTGCGAAAGGCGAGGGACTGGCACTTTTGCGAGCCAGAAGCCGGGCGAGGAGATGTCGTCTGGTATGTTGCACGTAATATTTATAGGACAAAGTCTGTCTTTGAGTTTGTCGGTTTTGTCACTTCTATTTTTTCCTATTTTCTATTTTTAGGCTATCGTTTGAGAGAAACAGATAATCGAATCAACCGAACTAAACATCGACAGCAGCCATTGAACAGGAATAAACAGCAAGCCGATACTGCTCTCACCGAGCGAAACGCGGTCCTGGTTGGAAATGCGGCAGTTGCACCACAATCTCTCAGCATGAAGGAGCTGCGACGCAAAGGGCTTACCAAGTACGATGCCGAGCTATTGATCGCACAAGGCTGTCGTTTCTCGGATATCAATCAGCAGCAGCCAGCGATCAACAATGGTGAAAATATGCTGCAGACTCGAGCGCATCCCTCCGCGATCGCAACTTCCGTCACGAGGAGTCTCCGTAACAAACAAATGTGCAAGTTTGATGGCAATACCGGTGATGGAAATGCCATCAAGAATACTCAATCGCTTAGAGCGTCCAGGTAGGTTATTAGACTCTTGTGCGATTAACCCTGTTGATTTGTTCGGATCTATTTGATTCAAAATATAATTTATCTTTTTACTAATATATTATTTAAAACTTTTCCTCTGATATTTATTTGATGACTTCGTCTGTAATGTAAAATCTCTTCAAAAGTATTTTTATTTTTAATCATACTTAAATATGTGTTTACTTTAATTTTAAATTATAATCTTTAATTTTGATTGGATAGACTTCACAAGAGAACGGAATCAAAGAAAGGAAAAGTCAACATGAAGCCTCCATCGCTCTGTCTCAGCAATCCCGCTGTGAAAGACACAGAAGTGGCGGATATCGGTCATCGAAAGGAGGATTCTGATAGAGAACCGGTTCACAAGGAGAATTTATATTCACGATTGCAAAAGCATCATTTGCCGAACGCGTCGGAGATGGATCGCGGTTTCCACATGGAACAAACACGACAGCGTATCGTGACGGAGGAATTAAACGAAGACGTTTGTCCGCTGCGACTGATGGAGATAGAAGACGCTGGTGATGGTGATTCGATGGAGGACGATCGGGGAATACCGGATCTCACCGCGGAAGTCGATCCCGAGACAGTAGATAATGTTAATTCTTCCAGTTACAAAAAGGGACATTATAGTACAAATGCCTGTGATTCAATCCGATTAAGTTCCACGTCTCAAGCCCATGTACAACAATGCTTACATACTGCAGAATCTAATCCTGAAGATATGAATTATCGCTCAAGGGATTATCATTCTTCATCGCCTATGCGGCATAAGGAAAGCGAAAACGCTCCTTGTAGCACAATTGAACAGGCGAATTGCTTTAATAAACGTTCCAAGTCTGGCAAACAACTTTCCTCGACGGATGAGCAAGATGATCGCAAGACGCCCAACGAGGAATCGTCTTACGAGTTTGAAGACGACGAATCGCCATCGCCACTGATTGAAGAAAAGAAAATATTGCAGACCAACTTTCGAGAGAACGACATCTTGCACGAGACGAACTCTCGGTCAGATGACGAATGCTGCGATTTGAATTCTACGAAAGTAATTGTAGTGCACGATGTGGAAAAAGAAGAGGAGAGTGAAAGTTGCGAGAGTCCGATCGCCATCGACACGTTGGCGGTGAGTCGCTCAGACAGTGTTGAGTTTTGTGGATTGAACTCCGACGGAGTTATAGAAGCGGAAGCTGATACCGAAAACATTTTAAAATGTTATAATAATACAGTTTCGAATCAGGAGGGAAAACAGGACGTTGTGATGAAAAGTGATACGTACGTCGCAAGCGTTGAACCTGGCGTCAGATCCGAAATGGCAATGTTATGCGCAGCGGAGATGAACTCTAGAATAAATATTATAGAAGGAAATAACGCGATGATTTTTAGTAACGTACAGGTTACGAACTGTAATAGTGATCTAACGAGCCATATGAATTTAGAAGACAATCGCAATTCAACATTGGTAAAAAAATCAACATCTAGGCTCTCGAAGTCGTCTCGCAAATTGCAGAAGAGACTTTCGAGCGCCAAATCTAAGTTCGGAGTATTGACGGAGGGTGTTCAGGACGATTCAAAGAGTCATAGCAA
>NW_011627020.1:1214682-1247918 GCF_000204515.1 Acromyrmex echinatior
AAGAACAAATCTACCAAAAGTCAAAGAAGGGATCGGCAGAGATCGGCGACGGCCGAGATAGGAGAGGCTGACGACGATTCAGGTATCCAAGGCGACATCTATGAATTTAGTGAAAAGGAAAGCAACCTGGAAGACATTGGTATACTGTCTATAATAAGACGAGGCAAGCACGAATCTCGTCATGCGTCCTCTTCATCGATAGCGGTGTCGCCTGTGCAGGAGATGCAATGTAATGACGAGTACAATAAAGCTGAGCCACCGGTACTGATTCCAGAAGAACCATGGCCTCCGACCGTGGCCCAGAGCGAACATGGTGTAGAATCCAATAGTGGTGTTCAGTCTAGAGAAAACTGTGATGTTGAAGGGAGCTTGGATCGGTAAATATGCAACGAATATATTGTATAAAATTATTTCTACCATTTAAAACATTAATTAAATCCATAATTTTAAGGTCAAATTTTCTTTTCAAAATCGAGTTGGTAAATTGGAGGGATTTTTTTTTTTTCTTTAGATTGACATCCTATGAGAACAATAGTAGTACACGAAAATCAAGCACGACCCCGTCCGAGTGCCAATGGCGAACAAGCAATCCGAGCAATTGTCGAGTTTGTCCTGTCACGCCAGAAAGAACCAGCGGACGACTGAAGCTGACGCTGCGCATGAAGCGATCGCCCGTGCTGGACGATATCGTCGAATCTGGCACTAGCGGTTTGAGCGAGGACAGCTACGAGCCGGAATATGAAGTGTTGCGTGTCGAGGGATTGGAGAGGCGCAAACGCCGAAAGAAGCACAAGAGCAGGGATCGCGAGAGACGGCATAAGAAGTCGCGTGTATTGAACTTGGATCCGCCACCACCGCCCATGAAAAGATTACGCTTGATTCTCGGCAATGAGACTCGCACTATCGATTTAACGCACTCTTAACAGCTATAATTCCACCTGCCTTCGCTCTCTCGACTTGCGCCCCCCTGCCCTTCCATCATCATGACATGTAATATCGATTTTATTATGATATAGACTATCTTTTTAAACATAATTAAAAACGAAAGATCATCCAAGCCTCCTCGTCCTACGACATGTGACAGCGAGTTCATATCGAACTTGAAGATACTTTTCACAATTGAACTTGATTTAGTGGTAGAACTACTTTTCCTTCCTATCTTTTTCATTTTATCTTTCATCTCTATCTTTCTGTCTCTTTCTCTCTTGTAGTTCCCGTTATTTAAATCTTTTAGCGGTATATGTCTTATTCTTATAACAACAACGAATCTCTGAGGGCCTATCGAGATATCGTAAGCGAGAAAACGCGTAGGTGGAAAAAGTTTTAAATCGCGCACGTACACGTTTCTCCCATGTAAAATTAAATACCGCGTATAAATCAGAAAAAAGTAAGTGAATACTTATCCAAGCAGTTCCATAGAGATTAATAAAGTGCTCTAGCGTACTAAACAAATAATTCCATTTAATGATTCAATTGGAGCCAGGCCGAGTATATTATTTTTCGAAATTTTTGCCGTCTTTGATAAAAAATATCGAATCGAATTTCCATAGATGATTTCTGAAAAAATCTTTCTCCTTTTTCTTTTTGCATTTCTTTTTCTCTAGGTATTAGTTTCTTGATAAACTGTATCTTAACAATATATGCAACAGTATCGATCTCGTATTTTATGAAATAAACTAAATTAAACTACCAAGTAGCCAAATTAAATTGTACAAGTTATATTTCGGTGAAACCGTTTCGTAAAGAAATTTATTATTGCTGTTTTCCATGATACTCCGAAATGGAGAAAAAGGACGAAGGAGGAGGATCCCTATACTTATACTATGTATAATAATGATTATCTAACTGATTAAAAGAAAATTTAGCTAAATATTAGTTAGCACTTATAATCGCTATTCTTGAACGAGGGGTCAAAAATATCATGTGGAGAACCTTGTAAATATTGCTTATATATATATATATATAAATATATATATATATTATATGAAATATATATATATATATATTACCATATATATGTATATATATTACCATATATATATGTATATTTCGGTGTATTACAATGTCTTTCGATGCGAGTCGCAGGCAGGCACCGCATTGCATATACCATTGTATACGGAATACACCGGGGTCACACGTACTGTAGTAACGAAATATTATAAGAAAGAGAATTTCATTCGCGGCAACGTTTTCGTTATATTACGTGCTGCTAGAATCAGAATGTTCACATTGCAAACGAGGGGACGAAACGCGCCCTGGCGCATAAGAGACTATCTGTTCTACATCGCTTCTGTTCATGGATGAAAGTACATATGATACGTGAGGATTGGAAAAGCGAAACTTGCGTTACTCGAAATTTTTTCGATGTTAAATCAGAGCGCAATTTTATTTTGTATCAAATAAACTATTAGATATTTTTTTCTAATCCAATAACGAAAAAAATGCAGAATGCGGGTTTTGCTTCTGTCAAATTGGAAAGAAAGTAATATCATTATTTTAAAAGTTTTAGTATATAAAGAGAATAGTCTTTTTAAAGACTAATTCAAACGGAGATTGATTATTACAAAGCAATATTACTTCATTTCCAATCTGATATCTAATTTCTCACGTTATTAGAATACTTATCATAGAAATCATTGAAATTTTCAAAATCTGAAATGTGATATTGTATAAGTTCGGAAGGAGTTTCATATGAAGTAAAAGTTATGCGACGTAAAAAGTTATGCACGATACTTGTTTAGTGTACAGAGTTAAAATTCTGGTTTTATTTGACGAATGGGCCGTTACTGTCCAATACTGTTAATATCCAACGTCGATCATTTTTAATATGCGAACTACCTGTAATTAACAAATAATAAAAGAGAAAATTTTTGTTACGTACTGAGTAAGAGCTATAGAGAATTGTAAAAAACGACTTTGCATGATGTCTATATAGCGATGAAAAATTCGTAAAGAATACAGTAGGTTGTGCAATTTTTTCTAAAAAAAAAAATTACTCGAATGCACACAGAAATATTATTTATTGTACATTTAATTATAACCGATTAGTCAAAAATGACGAGAGTGAATGATTAAATTTTAATTAATATCAGCTATCTAAATTATTGCTTTTTTAATTAATATTTACTATTTCACCAAATTTTTAATGAGTAATCCTCATCAAATTGAGCCTTCTTGAGAAAAAAAAGGAAATACAGTTATGATTTCCATAAAGATCCTAAAAAGGAAATATTAATGTCCGCTTTTTCCTATACATAGTTATATCGAGAGAATAAATTATAAAGAAAAATTAATGTATTCGCAACTTTAAAAATTGCATTAAAATCAATTGACCGTAGCAATAATTAATATAATTAGTGATTACTTAGCTCATTCTGAATCTCTTAACACATAGAAAGAAAATTTTACTGGAAAATATAAAATTGTGGAGCATTAATCGACAGCAACTGATAACAATATTAATTATTAGCAATAGAAGACATTGGTGCATTCAATTAATATAACAGGTGATTGACCGTAATTGGTAACCAAATTGATTAAAGATAATCTAATAGAAGGGAATGTGTTTATTCTGAATTTTTTGATTTTTGATTAAAATAATAATTTGTATTATATGTAATTAACTTCTATCTCTCATTAAAATGAATAAAAGAGGATCTCTGTTTTTAAAATATTATTTCAAGATCATTTGAACTTAAAGAGTTCGAAGATGTGTAACATGAATTTATAAAAGCAATTATTACTTAAGAAGTGTAGTATAATTCAACAATTATTATTTATCGGTGCAGCTTCACTGTAATCATAATGATCTTTTGTAAACGCTGCGTGATCGTAGCGGCCCATTTCATGATAATTTTATATAAAATGTGAACGAGGGAAGATCGATTCGATTTTTTTCCCTTTATTCGCGATTTACATATACAATTGTACGAGTTGCACAATCAATTTGAAGCATTTTTAGAGAAAAAAATGACGAAGGAAAAAGGGAACAGACATCTTGGATATGATGAGGGAAGGGAATTTTTCGAAGAGCTTTTTACGCAACAAAAGTTTTGCGTCGCAACATTTAGTTTTCGAATCAGTGATGTCATTTTTTTTTTGCTTTGTAGATCCGTCGCATGCGACACTTTCTCCCCTCATTCGTTATCGGCAGACTTTTTGTCACACTGCCATTAGGAAAATGATGTTAATTCGTACGTTTCGATTAATCGCTCGTGAGAGTAAGGAATGTAAGAAGAATCATAAATCGCATCTCCCCTGCGCTGCAAATGATCATTGTTATAGATTCATATACGAATTTCGTATATGAATCGTTGTGAATCGAGGAGGACGATATTTTGTGAGTTTCTCCTCCGAGAGTCGCTCAGCTAAAAAGAAAGATGAAAAAATGGGAGAAAGAAAAGAGGGAAGGAGATGAATTTTGTTTTCTCTCGTAGAAGATTCGCAACTGCGCGCGGCGCGTACATTGTAATTATACATATTACTTTATTTGTTGAGCGACAGATATATAGAAATGTACATTGTCATTATTATTTTCTACGGATTAAGGTATCATAATAAATGAATCGCATAAACGTAATTATGTCTGTCCCTGTTATTTCACGCTCTATCTTTCCACTATAATTTATCGTTTTAAAGACAATTAAATGAGATTAATTGCGTCTATTAATACAAGTTCAAATTTTGATCTGCAAACTTGATAAATTTTTCTTTAAATCTATTAAAGTTTCGCGCTTTATGGGTAAAGTAAATAGTAACTTTATTGATGATTGATAAAATTAATTAATGATATTTTATCTGAATTTTTTAATTGGAATTTAGTTCGTATCATTTATTGTAAAGTATATTTAAAAAAAATCATATTACATATACATATGTATGTACATGTATATACAATATGTAAAATTTTCGATAAATATATATTAAATTGTTACTACAATTGAAAATTAAAGGAAAAGTGATGTATATTTTAAATTATCGATATACCGCGTGCTTTATCAATCAATTCTTAGTTTCTCTTTTTATTCACATACATGTAGGTACATATATACATATGCGTACATACATTATTATTTAAATTATATCACTAACTGAAATCATATAAATCTAAAAACGATTCTAAATAAAATGTTTTAAAGATTTCTTAAAAAAGTTACAAAGATCATCAAGACCTATAAAACGTCACAAATGTCTTTCTGAAAGTATAAGACATTTATGAAAATTTAAGATATCTTATAGAGAATATCAAAATGCTTTAATGTTTTTTAAAGATGTAGTAATAATAAATTTTGCTCGAAATTAGATCCGATCAATCGAGTCATCGATAAGTTTGACGCCACTTGCATAGTGTTCGCCTCATTTTATCGCCATGTTTTATTACTGTGCCAGCTAGAAGTGATAAATAATGTTTACTCAAGGGGATACTAACAATGTACCGTCATCTACTAAAATACACGGCTCTCGCATGGCTTTCTGGAAAGTCGATACAGTTCGACCAACTTTTCCTCCATTATGAAGCGCGCGAATAGTAAAGAACTGACAGGACTCGTTCGCGGGAATTGACTGCTCATCAGATAGAAAATAAATCTCTATATGCATTCCATGCGCGGATTCTGCGGAGCGGAATTTTAACGTGACTTCCGGACTTCTCTCGTGTCCGATCAAATGGGAACGTGTTACACGCATCGGCTTGTAAATAGCAATGTATAACATCGTGAGCACGTTGGGAATGCTTTCCAAGAAATGTTGACTGACGCATAAAATGCCTAAAGTTTGTGTACAACGTCATATAATTATCTAATTTCGTTCCACATATGTAATCTCGCAAAAGGAAAGCAGCACAATCGTGTCATTTAAGTTTTTCCAAGTGGAATCTTATTTTTCATTCGTCTCATCTTCAAGTTTATCATTTGTTTCAAGTTTTTTGATGAGATTTAAAGGAAGTGAATCGATATCATGATGCAAACTTCTATTATGATTTCGAATTTTCTGCAAGTAGAAATTCGGTTGAATACGCTCACAATCAACGTGATAAATTAATTTTTCTTTCCTTGTTTACGTTAAAGATCGTTCAAGGGAGTCGCTTGTGTATCCTCAAATCAGTGAAAATTATAAAAGTAAACAAATTCACTAGGTATTGACTAATGAAATTATAAATATTCTAAGGAATTTGCTTTTATAATTTTCATCTCATTTCAAAACATTCTGAGAACTCATTCTCAATCTATATAATTGTGTATTTAAGGAACATACAAAAGTCAACAAAAAAATCAAAATAGTTTTATTTTGATTCTTAAAGACTATAAACAGTCAAATTTTGTAATTAAAAATCATCATTTTGACTTTCATGACGTTATAAAATAAAGTCATTTTGAATTTCTCTTGACTTGGTGTGTTACTTGGATAATAATTATAATTGTGGTTGTAATGGTAAGATTTGTAATTATTTAGTATAAGGGACCACCTTCCAATGACCTTGATCTTGACATATGTTGTCAAGGTCATGATCCTGAATGACCTTGAATAAATTTTAGCATCGTTGTTTGTTAAAAAGTTATTAAAAAAAAAAAGCTCTATAATAAAACCTAACTTTTGAACATGATTGCGCTCCAATGAAACAAATTCCCTGCTCTAACAGCGCAAAATATTTTCCTATATAATTTTTGTGTCTTTAGAGCCAGAGAATTTGTACTTTTAAAGCAGAGAATTTATATTTTTTTAAAGCAGAGAATTTGTTCTTGTCTTCTTTTCGAATTCTCGCAGGAGAGAAGACAACGTCGAGACGAGACGGTGTTCGCTTCGTCGTCGGATAATATTAAATCGCCGGCATGTACGCCTATTATTGCGTGACGGTCGATTACGGGGAAACATTGCGAATACCGTTGTGTTGACACGCACACATCTCGTCGAGTGTGACCTACATGATTCCATTATGCAGCACAAGTATATTGCCGTTGTAGATAAACGACGCGCGCAAAGAGGGTCGTTCTAGCAAGTTCTCTCCGCGTGGCGTTTAGCAGTCAAGGATGTTATCCGTTGACCGATCGTATATTTAGAGAAGATACTAGAGGTAAACCGCACATTGCCGGACCGCGGTAGTTGCCGGATAGGAAGCGGTTACCAGGGAACGATTTGCAAATTCTCCGCGGTACCGTCTCTCTCTGGCTCTAGAAATTATTGCTTTACCTAATAATGAAACGTTGATAAACTCACTATCGAATGCCGTTCTCATGTTGATAAATCAAAATCGATAATAATCAAAATGAATGCTGGTATCAATATTTTTAAGCAGGTTAGAGACAATAAAAATGACAGTGCAGCAATTAAACGCATTGATTTTAATCAATTTATTTTGCCGTTGAAATATTATCACCGGCGGCGACGGCAATACTTGATGCTTTTTCTAATTTATAATATTTAATTGCAATTAATATACACGCATTTTAATTCATTATTTGAAATTTTTCCTGATCATATTAATTAATCGAATACAATATTAATTTTTAATATTAATTATTAATACATTAATTATATTTATTAATTATTAATACAATAATATATTAATTATATTTATTCAATCGATTTTTTTACTGTAAATATTGAATAATATTAGTTGCGAAATAATTCTTATTTTGTCACGTGACCATCACACTGTTAATGTTTTTTTTTTTCACGAATAATATGTCGCGATTTTACATACTTAAATGTATAGAGAAGAGATAACACGTGATAGTGCAGCCAAAGAGAGGCTTAAATTGTCCGTAAACTGATATTTCTTACGGCGTAATTGTGTGATCGATCGTACTTACATCCTATAAAAATACGTATCTCTTATGTATAGGCGATAATGTACGCGATAATCGTAATGTTAAGCGACACTTTCGCTATTTATCGTTTTATCCTAATTTCCCTGAAGACATAATGTATACTCTCTTCTACAAACAATTATCGTTTAATTTCATCTGAAATGTGCAATTTTATTTCATAAGATTATATTAAATTTAATTTTCTGTGTTATCTTATTATGATAATAATATTCCTCGATCTGCCACAAACTATGTTTGAATAGAACATTTCATTATTGTTTATAAAATTTTTGTTTAATTTAACATTACTATGTAATGTTTATTATTATTATTATTATTATTATTATTACTTAACTTATTGCCTATTTACTTACGATATTTACGTGTTAAATTTACGTGAAAAAAATTTTTTCTTTAAAGATATATGGATTCAATTCTTTTAGGATGTAAAAAGATCAGAAACAAGATATTGGTACGTGAGATGAAAATAAAGCAGCAAGCTTATCTGATTTTCCATCTCCCATTTAACAAATAAATTCCGTTCTCGTATACCGCAGGATGTGATGGAATTTGCACCCCTAAAAATGGGTCAGACCTGAAAAAGCCAAAACTCGCAGAAAAACGATTATCTCGTTAAAATTTATCTTTTTATGAAGCTCACCGTACATTCACTACGCTTTAACAAGTCATTATAAAAAGGATCGCAATTTCTATATTTAAAAAACAAGATATTCGATTTTAAAAAAATAAATTTTGATATATAGTTATCTATAAATTAGATTTTATATATATATTATATTTTACATTACATCAAAATAATCACAGAAAAAAGTAGATTGGTTCATTTAGCAAAGCTTGCGCGAGTTCAATATTTATAAATAATTAAAAAGATTTCACGGTTCAATAAAGAAATTATGTTTGTAAGCAATTATTAGTATACAAATTTAGCTAATTTTTGCTACAATAAAAATTGCTAAAGTAACAAGTTTTCTTCAATACATTAGCAAAAGTATACATTTTAGCTAGCACATTTTGTTAAAAATTTTGTTAAAAATTTTAATCTATATATTGGACTGATTTTCGTAAAAAGTTATCTTTAATACGTTAACAAATTCACTATTATAAATTATTGGCTGCGTTCAATAGAAAAAGCAGCTTTGCAATTGTTGTAAAAATTTTTTAATATGATTGATCCCTTAGTTCCTCACTGAATCTAAATGTCTATAATCAATCATATTCAAGAATTTTACAATAGTTGCAAAGTTGCTTTTTCTGCTGAATGCAGCCATTGTCTATAATTCTTTGTTGCTAATTTTTTCAGTTGTAAAACTTTACTAATTTAACATAAAAACTGATTGTCTGTATATTACGGCTATAGATTTGCTCAATCAGTGAAGTTTTTAATTGTTTTAACAAATCTTTTTTTCTACGCTGTTAAATTTCATAATTTAAGTTGCCTCTACTCTATTGCTTCTATTCGATAAATTTGATGCTATATCAAATTGATATTATACAATGTCAAATTTATCCATTGTTTTAGTATAAAATAACGATATATTGAGTAGAAACAGTGGCGACTTAAATTAGATTAAATTTCACACTATAAATTTGACAGTGTATAATCCCATGCAAAAATTTGTGTAAATTCTGTGCAGTTCGTTTCTATTGCTGACGTATGTATTTATTTGTATTAATTTTACTTTTTTTGTTCTCTCTTTTCCTCCTCCTTCTCGAAGGGATTAACAATAATCACGTTTCATTGTAAAGGGTGAGAGGATTTCGAAGGATGATGTAGGACAAAGAGCGAAGCGTCCTTTGCTAAATTATTCGCCTCTGTGCCTCGCGAGTTACGTATGGAGAGTAAACTCAGCGATTCCTCCCCCTCACGGCATGTGCAAAAGTGGGTCGACTGAAATAGGTCGAAAATAAATTTTTCCGCCGACCATTGCCGTCGTTGTCATTCTACCGAGGGAGTGTTTTCCTTACGCGCGTAGTCCGTCGATTCGCGCATGTATCTTGCTGATTTTCCTTCTATTTTTACTATCTATTTTGTTCCTCTCGTTCTAGCACCAATCTCACGAGATCTAACTGACAAAAATCTCAGGAGAGAAGTACAATTTTCTTTTATCTCTATAAAAGACTCCTTATTATATAAAGAAAGTATTATATAAAAAAAAAAAAGACATTTCTGGTCTGTTACAAACGATATCAAATTCATTATAGAAGAAATTCCAATGCAACAGCTTTGTCAACGATATTGATAATAATAATTATTCAAGGAAAAATTTATAATAATTATATAATTGTGTAATTTGCTTTAAGTTATGTAACTTTGCAGTTATGTAATCCATTTGCTTATATTGCATTATCGTATATAATTATATTATATCAACTGAAATAAATTTTGTTATAAATTTTTTTAATGATCCTGATACTTATATAAATGATAAATTAATAATTAATCTCATATTAAATATCATTATCTTATATATGAATTAAATAAATAATATAAGTTTAAATTTCCGAATGGAAAGATAAAAAATTTCAAATCTAGGTTACAATATACCAAGTTTTATTCCTGCCTGCGTTGTGTCTGCTACTAAGACTGTGTTTGCTTTGGCGTTCGCAACGCTTTAAGTATCGTTTCATCCTTGTTGTTTAGTAAATATTAAACAAGAATAATTGATAGTTACAAGCGCTATAATTGATGCTACTGAGCGACAAAGCGAACGCAGCCTAAGTATCACGTGCTACTAAACACGGGCTGCTCCCTGTATGATCTTTACCACTTGTCTGATTTCTATTAGCAATAACTACTTACATATCGGACGCGAGAAAAGACATTGAAAGACGCAAACGCGAAAATTACGAGGAAAGAAAGGTTTCACGTTGAGATTGTAAATTATCATTGAGAACAGTCGGAAAATAAATGTTTCAATAAATATGACAAGTAAAATGCAAACTAGTCTCAGTTTTCTCCGAGCATCCCCCTTTAAATTCGCCACGGTGCGACTTTTAACTTCTTCGTCACGGTGGCTGGTAATACATTCACCATCGCCACCCTCGGATATATAGTGCTCGCACGCGTTCGCTTCACGGCGTCTCGCACTGGACGGGAGCGGGGGTGGGCGTCGCGACGCCAGGCGTCGCTGGCGTCGTGCCGGCGGCATATCGTCCGAGTGCGGAGAGCGTGGAGTGTCGTCGTGTGCCGTTGTCGCCGTCCAGCCTGTGCGTCGCATCCGCGGAAAACAGATTCTCCGCTCTTCGGCTGCTCCGGTCGGACGACGTCGTCGTCGACCTCCGCGCTGGAAAATTGTTTGCCGGATTTGGGACTCTCCCAGCGCGCGTCATCGAGGAGAAACGTGTACGCGGGGCGAGACCACCAACACGGTGGAATGCGCGTATATATAGGAGAAGGGAGCACTGGCCGTACGGGTGCTCGAGCGAAACAGAGAGCGGTGCAGTGACATCGGGGTTGCTTGAGCCGCGAAGGGAGGCGAGGTCGAAGGGAAGGTAGGCGAGAGAGGACAGGAAAGTAAAGAGCTTGATCGTGCTTTGGGATCGTGAGAGGAAGGAAGAAGACTCGAAAGGATGAACATTTCCCCGTCGTTCCGTTCATCATCACGAGAGTGCGAGGGTTAAAGAAAGGGAAAGAAATCTACGATTGATCCGACTCGACAATCGCAGACGCCGCCTCTTCGACGCCGTCGTCGACGTCGTCGTCAAGCGTCGACAGCTCCTCTTCTTTTTTTCCTCTCCGGATACTCCGGATACTCTCTCGCACCGAGCGGGAATTTCATTGCTGGGAATCCCTCTTCGCGAAGAGAGTCCAGTACATCGAGAAGGGTGCTCCTCCTCTCGGGGATGCCGTATATGTAGAGGAAGCGCGTAACGCGCACGCACGCACGCACGCGGGATCGGTCTTTACCTCTGCAAGAGAGCGGTGTCGCGCTCACGCTGTCTTTCTCTCTGTCTCTCTCTTTTTCTCTCCCTCTCTCCCTCTCATCAGCATGCATGCGCGAGAAAGAGAGCCGCGATATATAAATATAATAGAACGCACCTAGATATCTATTTATAAGTTTATACGAAGCAGGAGAGGCCGCGTCTCTGCAAGAGAGAATTGAGAGACCGAGATATATAGCAGAAGGAGGCAGTAGGATGGAGATAGAACATTACGAGAAAAGGAATGGAAAGAGAAGTCTATAAAGAGGAAAAGAGAAGAAGAAAAAGAGAGAAAGAGAGAGAGAGGGAGGAAAAGAGGAGAAAGAGAGCTGAATAGAAGAAGAGAAAAGGAGTGGTAGCGGAACGTGTGACGGTGGTGCGCCCGCGCTCAGTTTTCCCCACGTCTTCCATCATAGTAGTATACCGGTCGTCGTGCCTGGTAGCGGTGGTGGTAGTGGTGGTGGTGGTGGTGGTAGTGGTGGTGGTGGTGGTGGTGGTGGTGGTGAGTGGTGGTGTTGGTGTTGTAGTACAGTGGATGCTCTCGTATCGGGTGTCCAGGAGGTAGCGAGCGGTCGCGACGGAGGTACATAGCGCCACGAGGGAGGTGTTGTTGGGTGAGATACACACGCGCGTCGCGCGCGTGCGAGGGTGCGGGAAGGGTGGAAGCGAAACTGCTCGGGCGAAGAGGGTGCGTTGCGCCCTGCGTAAACCAACGGAAGTGGTGCCGGGCTGAGAGGCCGGCGTGATCGAGTGGTCCGCAGAGGCCGGAAACGAGGCGGAGGGAAAGGGTGAATTTTTTCTCGCACGGGTGGCGAAGCAGCGCGGCAGCAGTGAGCGAAGCGGAGCGGAGTCGCGCGCGAGTGCGAGTGCGAGTACGAGTGTACGCGCGGATATGACGAGCGGATACGCCCGGCGGTTCACGTAATACGCAACGCAATCGTCGTGCTCCGCCGCCGAAGAAGATATGTGGTAAGTACGATTCTGCCCCTCTCCCCCTCCTATCCTCCTATATTTCCCTGTCCCGAGGGGATAATTGACGATGGGATCGGCAGTCGTCCTCTTCGAGAATCGTCGGAAGTGGTGCCAAAAATTAACGAAAGCGATTATCGCTTCATCGTCGCTTCGATTCATCTATGAGATGTCTTAATGTTGGTCGTGCGTTTGAATAGCTTTGAAGAAACGCGCGAAGATTTAGATGAGCATTCTACTGAAACTCGGATTACATTTAATATGTAATTGGAGGAGGATCCATGTTTTTTTTTAGAATGGTAGAGGTGCTGGTTTCGAGAGAAATTTGAGATTAAGATTAGTGTCGCGTCACTGTGTATTCAAATGATTCTTTTCGTTAATAAAACATGAGAAATAGCGACGTTGTGTCTTTTGGTGATTTTCAGAGATCCGTAAGAATTTCTGATTTATAGATCACATTCGTGCAATTGTTGCACTGTCCAGAGGAAATTGGTGAGATTATATAAGACGATTATCCCGTTCTCGCGCCTAACATTTTGCGAGGTCGTTTAACTTGGCGAGTCTTTACATAAATATGTTGGTGATCCTCGGAATTTCAAACATGGACATTTCTGATTTTTATTTTTGTGTCATATTAAACATTTAAATAGTAATATTAAATAGTATTATTAAATAGTAATATAAAGTACAAATTTGATCGTGGCAAAAACGTGGTAAGAAGATAGAAAGAGAAAAAAGAAAATAATATTATATTTCCTTTTGCTGTAACTCAATATATTAAATACGTCTTTCATAATCAAAAGCGTCTACGTCCCGAAATAATAACTCATTATCAGAATTATAATCAAATTTGAAAGATGATTAAAATTAATGTTTAAATACTTGCTTTGCATCTATTTAAATTTTGACAGATAATAATTAATAAATTCAAAATAATATTAAAAAATTAAGTTATGTGCAAGAAAAGAGGATTAAAATTAATTTTTTTCTTAAATTAATATTGAAACTAACGTAATTAAATTAAAATTAATATTACTGAAATTAACGTTTTCTTAATACCTATTTTGTATCTATTAATTTAAATTCTGACAGATAACAAAAGATAAATTGACGAAGATATACAAAAATTTAAGTTATATACAAAAAAATTGTCTTTTTAAGATTTATCACGCAATCTTTCACTGTCCATCCACCAAATTATTAACAAAGCTCAACATGATGTGTAATATGGTTCGGGCTTATTTCAAGATTTGGATCATTTCGGCGACAGATGTTTCAGCCAATACACTCGTTTCATAAACAGCACGGCAAAAAGTGCTTTAAAAGTTGCAGCTTCGAGAAGAACGACATCGACCCCATTTTGAAGTTTTGCACGCACCGGTTTTACGGTAAACGTTTACGTTCGACCATATCGCGAAATTTACATTGAGATACATTTTTTAAACTAGATTTTGTCGAACATCGTGTCTGTGATGCCGGCAAGGCATTCACTTTCTTTCTATCGAATGTTTAATTAATTTAGAAGGAATGAAAGTTTTAATCTATCATAAAATAAAAAGACATTCAATGAAATGCACATCGATATCGCGACACTTCTATTATTATTCTCAATTTCTCAATTTCTCGTATGAAACAAGTTCTGTGAAAATTAAAGAGCTTGAATTAAGAATCACAAGATCATACTATATTACATTATACAACTGTTGAATGAAAGAAGTAATTAGTAATATCAAGCTTAAGAATTTGGATTTTAAATTCTTATAAACAATTATTTTTATAAATTTTGTGCATGATGTGTATAACATCATGTTTATTTATATTATAATATGCATTTATTTTCTAGTTAAATTTATTAGTTGATTAAGAATTATTACTCCGTATATAATTATTATAAGAATTGAGTTAATATTAAAGTATTTATTAAAATGTGAAATGTTATGTCATATTTTTCCTTTTATTAAAAATAATTGTTTATAAGAAACAATCTAACTATACATAATATATGATATAAATATTTTGGTATATCTAAATATTTTCCAAGCCCAAAGCTCGCAAACTATTTTAAACTATTTCAATGTTTCGCAGTTGTTTTAAAAATTGTTTTCAATTTTAAACGTTTCGCATTAAAGTTTTAAATAAAGTATTTCTACAGTGTAGGCCTCGCGGTAAGCTTTGCGGATCCAGCGCGAAGGTTGTATAATGAAGAAAGATCAAGTATGATAAAACTGTTCACGTCGCGACAGCTTCAAAGGGAGTGAATGGCAACGCCGTTTAAAAGGACTATTAAAAGGGATAAGGAGTTTTCTGTTATTTGAGAATGCAGATCATTGAGTGACCTTGAGTCCGCATGAATCTCCCTGCGGAATGCACTGGCTGGATTAATGAATTTCATTAAGTCGGCGGTTTGGCTCGAGATGCCTTAATGATGGTGCGGTCACGAAATAAACTGATGAATTTCATTACGCTATCTCTTAATATGTGTGTATATGTATGTGTGTGTGTATGTGTGTGTCATGATTCGATCCTACGTATATAGATACATAGGGTCTGACAGAATCCCATATTTTTCGATTCACAGCATCGTAGTAGTGACGGATAGCGGTGAACGGACATGTCTTACAAAGGACGGACACGAGGTCCTTCTCGAATTATATTTTGCACTCGTTATGTCGATGAATATGTTTGTATAGTCTCGAAAGATTCATATACAGAGTGACTTTTAAATAAGTATGACAAATTTTAAGAAATGATTGATGAATTCTTTATCACAAATTGAATCAATGTGGCTCGACGAAATTTATTTTTTACCAATCTCTCCATAGAATATGCGCATATAATCCATAGATAATATTTAAACGTTTCTTTTTAGTAGCGATAAAGTAATAAATTTTATTCAAAAACCAATGATTAAAATATTATTTATTTATTTTTATGTTCATTTAAAACATTGGCAATCAATGCATTAAAAAGTTTTGTTGTTTTTCTATCGGTGGGAAATCAGAATTAATTTGCAATGTTCTGCCTCTCGCGGTCTCTTCTTGCGCCAATCTGGGGGACGATTGGGGGAAGCGAGTTGTCTCTTCGGCCAATTCCTGACGAGCTAGCCGATGACGGTAGCGCTTATTTTGCGCTCTAATGACAGATGCATTTACTCGGCTTGCTATGCACCGCGACACGTGTCGCCAGAAGAGAGAGAGAGAGAGAGAGAGAGAGAGAGAGAGAGAGAGAGAGAGAGGTACGCGCGCTATCAATATGTAGTTTGTTCGAACTACTATGTGCGATGCCAGCAGCTTCTTTACATACTCGGCGAGCCTCGCGTGATACATTACTCGACACACAAACTACGTTTTGATTCATCGGCTAAACTCCGCTCCGTCAATGTAGCTGCATCCGTTTTCCGATTAGCGATGCGGCAAAACGGGCACAAAGGACCGAGAAAACTCGGTCAACTTCCCTCTCAGTCTCTCGCTCTCATGAAAATGAGTTCGCATAATCATCACACATTGTAAAAACAGTGGCGACTGTTAGCTGCAAATTTCTTGGCACGTAGACTTCGTAGTTTAATCGACTTTCCACACAGTTAAAACATAGCGTAACGAATTCTAAGTGAATTTTAAGAATTCAAGAACTTATTTTATGTAAATTAGGGATGTTTTACAGATAGAAGCTTGCAGAAAAATACTTTGGCTTTAACGAAAGCAAAGGAATTATTTAAGGAAAGAATACTTTTCTAAGTGAAAGTAATCATTAAGTTCATTAACATTTAGTTTCATTTAGCTATTTGATGTAAATTTTAGCAGGCCGTATATATATATATATATTTAGATTTACCTAATAACTGTGAGCCAAAATATGGCGATAATCTAGTAACTAGGTACGTGCCTGTTTAGTTGCGATCGCTAGACAAATTTAGCTTCGAGGTCAATCAACTGAGCCGTTTCGGGGATCGGGACTGGATCGCTGTGTCAACTGCATCGTTTCATCAGTTTAATCGAGAATCACGGCTGTCTTTGAATTTTGCTTGTTTCACAAATGCTTACATTTGAAAAAAAAAAAAAAAAGAAAAGATTATAACGTTGTGGTGAAGAAAAATTACGTGCAATTTCGCACTTATTTGTGAATGTGTGTACTCTCTAAAACTTTTAGAGTGAATCTCATTCTTAAAGATTCAAAATTGAGCCACTCTTTTTTTAAGATTAGTTCAATTTTCACTCTTTAAAGATTTCTGCACTCTAAAGAATTTAGAGAGTAAGCGTAACTTCGTCATTTAGGTGACTAATTGAGTAAGTAAATTATTAACATCATTTTTCGCTAGACAATATCCTCGATATCACATTCGCGAAGGTGAGATCTGTTAACCTCGGAATCACGAACTGCATACGGCGCCAGAAGGGTACACGTTTTATGCATGTAGATCGCAATCGTGAGTACGTTCTTGCATGCATAATATTGTTACAGCAGCGAAATCATTTCCGCGATTTTTATATCTCTCTCGGTATCAGACAGCACTTTTCTATGTGAAACGCGATCACGCGCCATGCGAGTAAATTCGCGACAAGTGGATGGAGAAACTCTGAAGCTTTCGAAATTTCGCAAAAGAAACCTCGCTGTTAAATTTAATAAGATAAAAATATGTCGGCATATTTAAAGATGAGTAACGCAAAAATGATTTCATCTTTCGCCCGAGAGAGAGAGAGAGAGAGAGAGAGAGAGAGAGAGAGAGAGACATTGATTCCTCGTTGTGCAAAAAAAATACAGATTTGTTTGAAAATTCGTTATACAAATGTGGCATGGCGCGTGGCCGAGTTGGGAGGAGCTTTTTCGAGAATAATGGGAATTTATCGTTGCAGCTGACAACAGGAATCGTTAAAAAAGCATTCGTGGCGTGATGCGGTAAAAAGGCGCGATATTTTCATACATAAGTCGGACACGCAACGATAGAATTTTCACGACCCACCCGTTCCTGTTTCTTGACAAATTAATTGCCAACGTGTCGGCGCGGTGACGTGAAATCATAAAAAGTTTCCATCTAATGAATATCATTAGAAATTAAATTGTGTGTTTAAACGATAAGCTAGATGAAAACTATCCATTTTAAGTAAGAATTTATGAATTTAACGTTTCTAATTAATGTTTTATGAAGCATTATTATTGTAATTCATGCAGTAGTTAATCGATATTTTTTGTTTTAATGAAAACAGTTTGAAAATATTTATCTTGTTTTCGTTTTTCATTAAGTACACATTAGAAATCATCATTAGAGTGACTTTAATTAAATTGGACTCGACTATAAGAAAATGGTGCGCGAGATTAATGACTCGGGACTTGCTTCAATTCGCGCGGAGATCGTATTGGAATATTTTCTTATCATGGTTGTATAAGTAACTATGTCCGTTAAACTCAATTTTAGCGTGATTTAAGAAAAGCAAAGTTAATAGGAATTATTTTTTGAATAGCTCGGGGGGGGGGGGATAACTGCGCGATTAAGCACTATTGATATATCTTAACTTGGTGTTCAGCAAGTAAAGTCTCAGGGAAAAAATATGGATGTCTAGGCGGATGCGACGTTTAATCCCCGAGCACAGAAGGATGATCCGCGATATTACGCGAATAGAATTATGGCTCTTTTAAATGTTACTATACGACAAGCGACCGAGACTATAGGAAACCGAGACGCGCGGCAATTAAATTCATAATACGGAGATTATACATTTTCGTCCTTCTTAATTGATAGCCTTACCAAGCTATTTATCTTCGGATTATCATTGCTCAAACTTAGAAATGGCTATTACATTTGTCGCATAAAATCTGCTATCAGATACGATATTGAAAAGTTTTTTAACATATGTAATGATCTAGAATTATCAATTTTAATATATAATATATTTTAATAAAAGTTTATTTAGTTTCTATTTCCCTTTTTATATTTTCTTAATTTTTAAACTTTCAATGTAATTATCAGATATTCGGACGCTAAATATATTAAAATAAATACTCAAAAGAGTATTTATTCTTCAAAAGAGTAATTATTGCGATTAAAAAATTTAGATACTTAAAATTTAGAAATATCTGACTTTGCAATACATAATAAAAATTAAAATTATTGCAAAGAGAATTTATACAGAATTTGAGACATGCTTGCGTATCTCCCGCTATTTTTACTGCCACTTTCCGTTGGGAAATGAGTTCAATGCCAGCCAAATTTCGATGTAGACAATATTGAAGTTTCGATTATAGACGTTACTTGTCGTTCACCTATAGTCGCTTCTGTCGCGACGAACTAATCGAATAGGAAATAGTATTTCCTTTTCTGTCAACACGATCTGCTACGTTGAGACCGTCGACATTTCACCTTGGAGATATCGATCGATTTTGGCGGACGGAAGTTCTCGGCATTGAAGAAGCGGCTCTATTCCGGAGAATCGTCGATTGGAACTCGAAAGAAGAATATATAGTGACTAATTTTGCAGAAGTCCGAAGATGCAGCAATTCGAAATAACAAATATTCTAGTAGAGTTGAAAATGTTAAATTGCATTTTTAAAATAAATTGTTTAACAAAATTATTTAACGTAGAAAGCTAAAAGGTAGTGCTAAAATTGATTTAAGCTCTATAAGAAATTAGATTTAGCTAAACTATAAATCAATATTTCCGTACGCAACTATAATGTTAATATAATGTAATCATCTAACAATATATCATCATTGACAAGATGACAAACTGAACATAGAAATTGAAATATCGTTAAATTGTTTGATTCAATTTATAAAATTACGTAAAAACATGAAAAAAAAAATTCATAGCGAACTGCATGAGGACTTCCAGGTGCCAATTATGAAAGAAATGATTATTTTTCCGGTGATAAAAAGCAAAAATTGTGTTTTCTGAAAAAAAGGGAAATTGACACACGAGATCCTTACGCAATCAGTAATGAGGATTCTTCCTCTGACCTTTTCTCCCACACAATGACCTTTCCAAGTGCTACGCAAGTTGAGAATTATCTTATAATCGCTATAAATGCGAAAGTCATTTTCGCTGGATTTACAAAATTCCGTTTCTTGACACGGGAGGACCTACGGTTGCAAAGTAGGTCGACGCTTCGGAGGGTTGACAACCGTTGTCAGGGCCACGGTTGCTAAAAAGCAACATTCTTCCAAATCCACTCTTACATTCTACGATTCTATCTCTTTTCTTGTATCGTCTTCATGTAAGTTAACGATCGCTCGGAATGTAATTGAAAGAATAATTCTATGACATTTATAAGAAAATTTGAAATAAAAACAAAGATAGATCGATAATTCTACATCTGATTAGCATGATAGATAAATATAAATATGAATAATGAGAAGATGAGATAGAACTGACATTCGGATCGACGATAAGAGAAGACCGAGATATTTCGATAATGCGCGTCGTCTATGAACTTTCGGAGTCTCGTTCAAAAAATGGCAAGAAGAATCGATTGTCTCTGGGGGAGAAAAAAGAACATTGTGCACAATACTTTAACACCTAATCATTTTGACAAAAACAGCAACCGCAAAAAGATAGAATTTTTTAATGGTAAAAAGCAGGGAGCTTGTACTTCCAAAAAAATTAAAGTCATAGCAGCGTCTCTAACGAATCATCAATAAATGTTATAGTAAAATTCACAAATTGAAAAGCATAATAAATTTTTATGTGTGACTTTAGTTAAGATACCTAAACAATTTCTCTATATATCAAAAATATAGAAAGTAATCTAATATAGAAAGTAATTTAGAGTGATACACAGAACATCCTATATAAAGTGACTCCAAACTTTTTTATCTTTTCAACAAGTTAGAAAATACTCGCACTACAGACTTATTTTTACACAAAAAAGAGAAATAAACCGGAAGATACTGTCATTAATTTATACTCTAAATTTCTTGCAGTGAAATTTCACTCCAAGAGAGTGAAATGCACCCTTGAAAAAAAAAGTGAATATTTAATCTGAAATCTCACTCCAGAAAAAGTAAGATTTCATTTTTTTGAAATGAAAATTCATTCTAAAAAGAGTAAAATTATCACTCTTTTCAAGAAGTGAAAAATTTTTTTTAAAGATAGTTTTATTTTCACTTTTTCGGAGTGAGATTTCACTGCAAGAAATTTAGAATGTACGGATTGATAAATGGACTTTCCTTTGACGGATCAGGCAATGTGACTTCGAAATAAGTGGCGAGCCGTGTACGAGGAGAATATTTGCGCAAAGAATTTTGCGATTCGGTCCAATACGCGAATGTCGGCTGCCAAAATGTAGTTTGCAAAAACATACACTACAAAGTAATGGCAAATATAACACCGGCCTCTGTCGACTGTGGTGAATGAGTACAGACGCGAGGAATACACTTTATCGACGTCTGGCCGAAACGCTACGAACTATGGCCTCAGCAATTCCGCTGCGGCTCCTTTAACCACGCGACTAAGTAAATTCGCGTACCTTCCGCTTGGATGAGCGCACGAATTTCCGCTTGCTCCGCGAAAGCCAAATCCCGGGATCGGTGTCGAGCATCCGAGCAAACGTGAATTATTTGCGCCTAAATGCGCGCTACATCTACGTCAAATCACGCTCGTATCATCGCATGCGACAGAGATTTTTTCTGGAGCTTAATGAGATAATCGATTGCTCGTTCACTGGGCGAACTCGATCTATGTTATTTTGTTTCTTCTTTTTTTCCAAGAACAGCTAAAGCTGACATTTACAAAGGGGAAAAAAAAGAAAGGTATAACGTTTCTCTCCTTTTATTAATTTTTCTGCAAGTAATTTCAAAATCGGTTAAATAAATTAAACAAATAGAAAATAACTCGATATAATTTATAAAACATATATGCATGTATGAAAATGAAATAAGTAATTGACTTTCAAATCAATCTGTCACAACCTCAATGAAAAAGGGTAATCGTAGAAAAATTAAAATCACCGCGTTTGAAAGGATTAATGCATATAATTTACTTGTTTACCAGAGATAGTGAATCTTACTGAATCACCTAAATTAACAATCTTATTGCCGCCTTGTGATTTATTTAATATCATCCATAATTTTCTATGTTTCATTCATAATAGTTTCCCTCGCAAACTCAATCACTCACCTACATGTCATCACGTGGGTCTCCCTCAGGAAGGTGAAAAGTCCGTTTCTCGGAGTATCGTAGGCTAAATCGTCCCAAATGATCTCGGCTTCGTGACCCAGAGTTCGAATTATTTTTAGATACCTCCCACTCGGTTTTGTACGTGCACATAGGCGATCCCTCCTTTGCCATTGGCATCCTGTTATTTCACCCGTTCACGACAAACACTGTTGCTTTTTATAGATATTTTTCTCAGAAGCAACGTTAGATCTTTTTTTATTCATTATTTCAAATCCACAGCTTGTTTATTAAGACGGATTATATTTCACTATCTATTTATTAAGAAATCTTTTTAAGTATCTTTTTAAGTATCTGGCTAATTCGTTTATGAGATTTGGATTCTTAATTAAAAAAAATAAAATTTTTCGGAAAAATTTAATCGTTATATATTTTTATGTAATTAATAATGTAAATAAGTAGAATATGATTAATTTTTTATTTATAATATTTCATTTAAAATCAGTTGCTAAATAATTTGAATCGTAAACAAATTGTTAATATTGCCTATGAATCAAATTATGCCTTTAAAATTATATAAATGTGTTGCAAATAAAAAAAGAACATCTCATCTCTCAAGTAAATCATCGATGTTGAAGATTTAAAAAGATAATTTGGCGAGCTATTAATCGAAATAAATTTCTCGCGTTGCAAAGAGGAGTGCATCGTCAAGTGTTTAGCTATTTACGTATGCAAGAGGTATCAGCGTGACATATCGCTTTGGATAATAGTCATCGACAAACGGAGATCCTTGAAATGAGTTTTCCAATAAAGTGACAAGGCATGTGTACATGTACGCATATGTGCGATATGCATAATGCCATAATGCGAATAATACATAACTGCACGATCTCTTTACAGCTGCAAAGGAACGCCATAGAGTTATTTATAATATATATTATTATTGCACACTTTTACTTTGCTTATCTAAATAAATTGTGCAAATGTCACGATGCTCCACGTTGCGCTTCGGTTGAAAGAAAAATAAAATTAATGGAAAACTGACTTTTTTACCATCATTTGCCGCTACATATTCTTTGCATAGTTCCTCATTACTATTTCTATAAAGCCTTTCCATGATTTATGTGTTTATTATTAATAATTATTCGAAATTCAAGAACGGAATATTATATGTAATATTCTTCTCAAGTCATTTTCATATTTTCAAAGCGTATAATTCTTTGAAAATAGAAAGAATTATTTTTATATTCTTTCCAGATGATTAATTTCTACATTCTGTTCAAATAAAATAGTTTATATTGTAAAGCCATTAACATTAATGTTAATTAAAATTGATTCAAAATATAAAACTACACGATTGGAATTAAATGCAAATCGAATTACTATAGATCATTGCGTTTATTCCGCCTGTTGTTGATTGCGATTGCAACGTCAAAGAGAAGAAATTGTTATACGTAACAATTCGAGATAGAATAAGAGATAGAGAAAGTGAATTATAAATCGCATCTCGAGCGACAGATAAAAGAGCGGCTCGATGATCTTGACGAATGCCCGGACACGAAGTCTAGGTGTAAAAATATCCCCGGGAGTGCCGCTTCGAGAGAACTTCTAAACGCGATGCACCGATACACATATACAACGACAGAAGAGAGTACGCAGTTATATATACTATATCGAGCGATACTCGACCGCGATTGACAGTGTCTCGTTAAAGTGATTTCATCCAGAGCGTATTATTCGTGGACGCAAAGACGATCGATCGGACCGGATTGCCGCCACTTCGAACGACAGTATCCGTGGAATTTTTTCACTACTGGACGAAAACTGCACTTCTGTTATAATAAGCAGCACCTCTCGGATTTATTTATCGTTGTTAAATTATTGCTTTGTACAAAATAAAAATCATTATGACAGCCAGATTCTATTTATAAATTAAATAGAAGTGCAAAATGCTAGTCATATTTTTATAATATAAATAAAACGAGATTAAAGAAAACAAAATTAAAATAAAATTGAAATGAAATATATTTCATTGTATATGTAAAGCTTTCTTGCCTGTGATGATAAATTATAGTTCAAACAGTGGCGGATTAACGCCAAGGCACTTGCCTAAGGTGACAAATTTGAGGGGATGGAAAATTTTTGAACACAAAAAATTTTCACAGTTGAGATAAATTTTTAATTTGTTAATCTAACATTTTTGCACACCGAGCATATTTTATCAGAAATGATATTTTAAATGTACAAAGTTAAAAATATATTATATTTATACTTTAATACTTATTAAAGATTATTGAATGTTTTTATCAATTAATGCGGGGATATAAATCATTTTTTTATCCATTTTCCCTTTTATCAAATTTATAAATTAATGTGCTTTATTAGTTCGTCCCCATATATACCTGGGGACGGCTAGATGTTGATGCCTAGGGGTGGCAAAATGCTTAATTCGTCATTGAAATATTTAGATATTTTAAAATTCTTAATTTAAGTATTCCAAAATTTTTAATTAAATCATTATTAGTTACTAACAATCGCAGTTACAATCCGTTACAATAATTATGTACCTATACGTAAGCAGAATTGGAAAATTACTTTGTAAAACTAGTCACAGATTTTTTCTTTTTCAGAAAGTAGTTAGTTACCATTATAAGTTACTGATTCTGAAAAGTTATACGATGCAGTTGTAATTACTTAAAAATACCGAGTCGTTTTTTTCAATTATTCTTCTGTTAATTTAAAAAAATTTTTTTGTGTTGCTATTTTACAAGAATCTTATACATTTCTAATATTATTAGATTATTTTATCCTAAATATATTAGGTGTTGGAATTAATTCGTAGCGTTTTACAAGTGATGGGAAGTACTTTCATTAATGTATTTTTTAATGCTCATGTGAAATAAATAACATTCTTTCATTAAAAAACGCTACGAATTAATTCCAACACCTAATATATTAGGCTATATTATTTATAATAAATTAACATATACACTTGGAATAAAAATTATGATTAATATTAAGACTGCTCTTAGATTAAAGGATTCTAAGCTCAATGCTTAAGGAGGTTGTAGGGTATAAAACATATATATTAATATTTATTACACTTTAAATAAATTACATAGATGTGAAAGTTGTGTTTATAATATTCTGTTTTTATTGAGCAATTTTTCAGATTATTTTGATAGATTATTTATTTTAGTTGATATTAGTTTTATTGTTATAAACAAAAATTTTAAAAGTAATAACAAAAATCTAAATTTTTTATATAAATATTTTAAGTACTAAAAATGACTTGTGTAAAGTTTCATTAAGATTCACAAATTAGTTTATATCATTATATCAATAAATATTTTGTTTATTTACTGAACAATTAATGTCTGCATCTCAATGCAGTAACTTACATAAATATTTTAATTCATAAAGTACTTATATAAAAAATTGAGATTTTTATCATTATTTTATAATACATTTTCATATATTTCTATTAGAGTACAAATTTAAAAAATATTATTAGGTGTTGGAATTAATTCGTAGCGTTTTACAAGTGATGGGAAGTACTTTCATTAATGTATTTTTTAATGCTCATGTGAAATAAATAACATTCTTTCATTAAAAAACGCTACGAATTAATTCCAACACCTAATACATATGAAATAATTTTTGATCCAGTGGTCAATTGTTTTTAATTTTTTTATTATTTTTAAATGCAATTTAGAATAATCTGTAATTTTTTCAAGTAATTCTTAACATATTGCATTTGCCTCACAACCTCCTTAACACAGATTTATAATGCAATGATTATCAGGGATAAAGATATATTCCAGTCATAAGAAATATAATCACTGATTATTCACTAAGTATATATCATTTTGAGTTCATATGTTGACAAATAAGTTTTAAATATATAACGATCTATCTATTAAATTAGTTATCAAAAAATAAAGTTACAAGTATTATAGATGAAAAGAAAGGGATGGAGAGTTAAATTACATTATTGAAAAAAGTAACTCCAATTATAATTTCTAACTATATAATAACAATTTCGTAACCTAACTGCAAAATGCTTATGTAAACTGCAGAAATACTTGTTTTCCTGTTTCTATCAGAACTGTAATCTCTTTAAACAACAGCTGCTTAAATTAACAGATAATCTCTAAATCAGAGATAATCGAAACTGTCGGTGCAGCTGAGCCTAAATCCGATCAGAGATTTTGAGTACCCGGATTCTCAATCGCGTGAGGCATACAAATAGAGTGGCGTTGTGCTGTTGTATCGCGCATCGATGCGCCCACGGGAATTCATGTGCCTCGACAGCTGCGACGATTTTCGGTGACTCCAAAACTGTTATGAATTTTCGGTGAATCATTTATTCGCACGGCTAAAGATTCTCGCATAATTCAGCAAACGCCCAAGTTCGCAGAAATTACTCGAAACTAGATGTGCATTGTATGTATGGAGTACGCACACATACAAACGCACACATGCATACATATGTCGCATACGGAAGATGCGGACGATAGGATTAACGGACAATGCGGATCCGCGGTGATGCGGATAAACGAACGCTGTTATCAGGGGAATAACGGGAAATCTCAGGATCAATCTTGATCAAATGTTACGAGCGAGTTGGAAGAGTTGGATAATCATGCTTTGAAGATTTGCCCCATGCACTTTGGATTATGCACTAGCTTTGATTGCATGTATATAAAGGATTTACATTAACGTTTAATGGTATGGAATATGTAGGACATATTAATCCTGGATTACTTTAATGCATTAAATTATTACGAAATTTGTTTTTATCATTTTTAATTTATATATAGATAATATATGTACATATTATAAAATACAATTTTCAATTCAGTAAGTAATTGCGTGACGAAGTGGATAACAAGGAAATGTACGCCTCATTATTCGTTTGCCACAAAGTAATTTTTGTTTTTTAAATACAGTAAAAAATTAAATTGACCTCGAGATTAATTTAATGCTGATTTAATTACGCGCTTTCACGCGCTTAATTTACATATTTACGTTTGGATATATCTGACCTGCTTAATATTAAATAAAATATTAAATTTGGTATTATTAAATTGAAACTGGACACAAATTATACAATATATTAACAATAAGAATTGAATTAATTTCTCTCTCCCTGTCTTTTTCTCCTATGTAATAAGCAAACGACTTTCAATCTAAACAATCAGCGACACACATCGTGAACTTTGTAGAATTACGCCAAATGCTAGAAACTGTATGACTCATCTCTAGTTACGTGCCTCACTCATTGCTATCTATAAATCTACGCAAAGGCATACCTATTGCATTCTATTTCGTCATTCTGAATCACACGAGGGTCCTTTTAATGCGAATCGCGAATTTCAAGAATCATTACATCGCGAATAATTAATAGATAAGCTCCTCTATTTCTATGGTTTAAATAATAATTTGTATAATATATATATGATACGTGCGTTTCCCTTTCCCTTTCATGAAGTTGAGTGGAATTATGTCGTGAGATGCGCTGTTTGCTCTCAGAAACAATGCCTTGAGGACAAAGTGGCTTGAACAAAACACCGTAACGAGATACGCCGCGAAATATTTCGTGCACGATGTAATACAATTTGTTACCAAGGAATTCCGAGCAGAATCGTATTGTGGCTCAAAGTAGAGGCGATAGAGAGAGAGAGAGAGGGAGAGAAGGGGGGAGAGAGGGAGGGAGAGAGAGAGAGAGAGAGAGAGAGAGACGATTAGATCACAGACAAGTTCACGATGTGTCGCGACACGAGGCGAGAAACTCGTCCGTAGGTAAAGCTTTCTAGTATTTAGACATACTAAATATAGCATGGACTCGGCTATAAATCCCAGGCCGGGTCTCTCTCACAGCCGTTGCGACGTTTCCTTTGGATGAACGCGACGAAGATGGTTTTGGACATCCGCTGCAACGATGGATGTACGAGACGTAAAGCATTAAGAATCCTCTACTTAGAAGTCGTAGAAGGTCATGGAGTCTTAAGTCATAGGAAACTGATAAATTCTAATTGAGTATTCTCCTTATATTTGATTGTGATTGGTTGATTGATTGGTCTAGAGGATCCTTTAAATACCTTTGCGATACGTACTTTTAATGATTCATCATATCAGGAGAGTCAATGCAAAAATAAGAAGTCAGTTTAATATGGTATACTAATTATTATTAGTATACCATATTATTATACATATATTATTAGTATATCATATTGTTATATCATATAATTATTATTAGTATATCATATTGAACTGACTTCTTTGGATATATTTATCCATCAATATAAAATAGCGAAAAAATATTGTTTTAATAAAATAAACGCTGATAAAATAAATAGGAGTATATAACGAGTGACTCAAATGAGAATATATTAATTTATAAATAACACAAATATAGACTACTTTAATAAAATATTTTAATAGAAGAAATTAAAATTAATGTAGGCATATTTTCATATACGTAAATAAAATGTATTTATGTATTTATATATTTTTACTTGTATAAATACTTGTAAACTTCTTTTAATTATACGTCATTATTTTCGATTTCTGCGTTTATCCAGCAAAAGCATCTTGCTTTGAGAATTGATCGTTTACAAGGATTTTAAGCAAATATTTTAACGTGGCCACATCGATACCGAAAGAGGTGGCCATCTATTCCAGAATTATCCTATCAGAGACTTGGTTTCAAAGGGCCATTGTGTTTTTCGCGCGGCACGGATTAGCGTTACAATCGATGGAGAGCCACGGATTTACAGAACGAATTAGTCGAATCGATCAAGATGATTTTCAAATGCAGCTTTTGCGTTCCGCGGCAAGAAAATTGTTCGAAAAGCCAATGCGTTTGTTAAATCGCGAAGAATTGTCCACCGTAATAGTGGTTCCCATCGACGAACCATTTATTGTTCCCCACGATAGCGGGGATTACGGAAGGTCAGGAAAGCATCGACCGTCCGTACCGTAACGCGAACGATACTATTATAGTGTTATCTATTGATTTCCATCGCGAATAATTGTCGTGTTACCACGATCTGCGTCCAATTTATGTGAGGATTTACCGATTCCGGTAGAGAAACTTGAAAAGGGTGAAATAAATGTGCCTTTAGATAATGTGTCCCGCAATTTTTCACCGTAATCGTGTTTGTCTCATGTGAATGACTTATCTCCCGTTGCATCTTCGTTGTACAATCAATAATATGAGGACCGTGAGAGTTAAGAATAGTTCAGGATTTAATTGTGATCCAAAAAGGATTTATGATCAATTTGTTGCTGAGATATAAAATATCTTTAATTAATGAATAAGAGCGCGGAATGAAATAATCTTTCTATTGTTTGGGAAAATATGAAAACCGAAGATATAATCGCGTGAATTTCTCAGGTGAATTAATCTTATTATTCCATTAACGTAACAAATTTTCGGCTCAACGTTGCTCGCCAATGAAAGAAATAAATGACCATTTTCTGCAGAGAATACCGCGCTACTGATAGGTAGCGCCAAGATCGGTAGGAAGGCTGCACCCGAAATAATCGAGTTCTTTTCATTCGGTAGCACCGTTATCTTTTTATTGCATCCATGGCGCAATCGAAAGCCCGCGCCACTATATATTATCCTTCCTGGATCGGAGGAGAAAGCTGCACGACCCTCAATGCATTGTACACGTTGCCTCTGTTGGCGGATTTGTAACGTCAAAGGTATAATTGCGTCGTTTGAGACTGATGGATTCTCGAATTACTTGGAATATCCTGTTTTTTTCCCCGGTAGAACGCATTGAAACATCTACTTTCCGTATCTGCTGAGTCTGCTGATTTTCTCTCCCTTTTCTATATAATATCTAATCTATTTTTTTTTTGTATTGCATTACGTTTCATCCAAAATTCTATTTTATATTATATATTTAATATAAAGCGAAATCTTTATCTATTTTCTAAATCTTTTTTCTAAAGCGAAAGTTGAATAAAGGCGTCGATTTAATTTATTATTTGTGATGCAATTTGTATTTGTAACGTGTATTTAAAAAGATATAATGTAATTGTATTTATAAAGGCACAATGCACAAAAGATAATTGTATAATAAATAATTATCAACTGATTTGTAAAGTAATACAATAAAGTGGCTCGCGCAATTCATCCTCCTCCACTTACATGCAAACGCTAAAATTATTTTCATTGTAATATGAACTCAAAATTAAATATTACATCTTCGAGAGTATTGGTATTTATGCGTGCGTTTCGAGAATGTTTTCGTTGGAGTGCACATTAACTCGTGCTTGTGAATGTATCGCGGCATTAGCTTATGAATAATTACAATTTATAGAATACTCATCGCGATGTACTCGCGATCGACCGTTACAATCGAAAGAGTCTCTCTCTCTCTCTCTCTCTCTCTTTCTCTCTTTTTCCTCTGTATCATACCCTCTCATGAACCCCGACCTTTTGTTGCAGGTCACGGAAGGAGCTTCATAGCAGCCCAGTGCCGTAGCATGCCGGCGAGCTGCAGCGCGTGGTGGTGCGTCTCTGAGACACCGCGTCGATCGGCGTCGATCGCCGCCATCTGCGTGGCTAGGCACCAATCCCTGGAGCGTCGTAGGAGAAAAAGAAGAACGTGTGATCATCGTCGTAGCACAGGAAGCACGGAGCTCGACACCAGCGACCGATGAGCGCGGGGGGGGATGGGGGCTCGGTCTTGGGCCCACCTGCTCGGCTGCCGGGGGCCCAGCCGATTTCCGCGACCCCCTACATCGCGATCCCCCCCAACGCCGGCCAGCAACCTAACGTCGGTGGTGCGATGGATGCGACGCAGTTGGCGAACATGCAGCCGCCGCCATCGCAGATGGGCCCCGGGGCCGCTGGCGCTGTCTCTAAATCGGCCCAGAAGAAGCCCGTCAGACGGGGGGCCAAACCGCCACCTGATAGACCCGTTCGGGCGCTCTTCTGTCTGGCCCTTACGAACCCTGTTAGGAAGCTGTGCATCAAGGTCGTCGAGTGGAAGTATCCTTTTGCTCTCGTATACTTCTTTAGCAATTAACAAGATAGTTACCGGATGACTCCCGATGACGGAGAATTAATATCAAAGTTCAGAAATTACGTCCGAACCGATATCAACGATATTTGCGAACTCGACATTAATAATGCGGTTGATATTAAACTGCTCTTCTTCAGATTGACCCTAATTTCATATTCAGTATGATGTTGATATTAAAGTCAATATTGGCGACACAATCTGCAACAAAAGGGTTAATGCACGAATGACCAACCTTTATTAGTTTCCTTAATTAACTTGGTTTTATCAATATCATTCTGCAGAGCCTTTGAATATCTCATCCTTATGACGATATTTGCAAACTGCGTCGCGTTGGCTGTTTATACGCCGTATCCTTGTAGCGATTCTAATCTGACCAACCAATATTTGGTGAGTATTTAGTACACTTGCGCTTAATTATATTGTTCTTTAATTATTCAGCCATTTAAGTTTAAATGTCTATATAAAATTATACCGCTTCCTTACTTCAAAAGTGACACAACTCGAAAGTGATGTTGGAATTATCATGAATGAGTTAGATAATAATTACTCTACCAATCATCAAAAGTAAACTAACTTTATTTCATAATCTGTAAATAACATTTGTGTCGTTCTCTTAAGGTTTTTAAAGAAACTACAATGCAATACTTTTACAAGAGCGGCACATTTTTGAATTGTGTCGTTTTTGTAAATTAAAAGGAGAGTTTTCTACAAAGAATATTTAGAATTAAGAATCTCTACTATGCTAATATATAATACTATTAATCAAAATAATTAATTTCTAAACGTTTCGATCATTTTAATATGATCATCTTCAATGGTTTACATAAAAATTACAATGCATCATAAACAGTTGCAATTTTCTTTAGCTTATTACATTATCAATTTGTTTATGGCCATCCTCATTAGAAATCCTTGCACATACTGTTTGATATTTTTAATTTAATTAATAGTATTGTATAATATTAATAATAGATTTTGCTAGTCCCAATCTTTCAAGTTGAATTATATTTACTTAAACCCTTATGAATGAATTCTCAATTTGTAGAATTAAGAAATTTTGGTAATTAAAGTTTGAAGAAAAAAATTGTCTATTTCGAATTTAATTATTTTAGTTAGTCAAGAAAAATATAAACTGTTGGTGATATTTCGAGTTATATTACTTTACAAATGATATCATTTTCTCTCTCTATATATAGAAAGAATAACATAATTTATTTTCTTAATAAAAGCAAATTTGATAATGCTATGTACTGTACATTATTTTTTAACATCTATATATACAAAAATAGAAATTTTGAAAAGGACTAAAAATAATCGTGAGCGAATAGCAATCATCTCGTTATGAATGGCACCACCGGGAATCCCTTTGTGCGACTTCGTCGAATGTGAAATAAAGCAATTTTACTGATTATGACATATATATGCGCAAGCGTATGTGTGTCTGACTAAATCGAAGTGCCTCCTACAACAATAAGAGTGGTGGTTCCGTTCAACGAACCACACGAACCTCTATCGAATTATCGATTCCGAGACGGCATGTAGGGTTGGTGGCATGAAACTTATTCGAGCTGAAAGTTCAATAATTGTTCAATCTTGCTCAACATCGGCGTGTATGCTGCCCTGGCGCACTATAATCGGAAAATTCACATGTAGGCCGCTTTAGCGTGAGAATCAATTGAGATGATTCTATTCCCCGCGGCGTCGGACATTTCAAAAGTCATTTGTAATTTCGGATATTCGGAAACTGCACTCGAGCTCATTCACGGAGATAAGACTTCTTTGGTTCAAACCTCTATTGAACTTATATGTAGGGATTATCCATTCGCCTGTGTGCACAGAGAGGCTACTCGATAACAACTCGAAATTCAGTTTTGCGTCATATTATGCACGTGCTAAAGGGATCGCGCCTTGTCGTGCCTTGCCAAAGGGTGTGACTTCGTTTTACGTCACTCAAAGGACATTCCTTGCGCTAATTAATACCGGGAGGAAACTTTGCTGAGATTAGGCCAACGGGAAATTTGCGGAAAGCTAATTGTGTAAACGCAAAATCAATTATGACAGCTTAATGGTTGTTAATAATAGAACGTAAAAATATTGATTTTTCAAATCTGTTAATTTAAGAAAGAGATTTTATCCCTTTTTTTATCGGGATTGTGAATTCTACTTACAAAATGGTGAAGTAGAAAATATAAAAAGTGTTTTGAAATTAGAGTAAATAATAAACGATATTATATCCGAGATAACATGTTGCATGCAAAATATGTCACTCAAACTCATAATAATTATAAGCAGATCAAATTTCTTTCGGAAAAATTGTTTGTAGATATTTATCGTACTGAAATTTTATAGAATTTTATATATATATATAT
>NW_011627020.1:1247940-1422789 GCF_000204515.1 Acromyrmex echinatior
AATCTATTTTTCACGCTTTTTTTCTATCCGATGTCACTCTTTTAGCATCTCCGGAGAAATGGGAAACAAAGAACAACGCCTCCGGGAAAAGATTCGAATTTATTCGCAAACTCTAAAAACTCTTGCAAATCTTAAGTTCGATTTTTATTTCTTTAAAAACTTTTCTTTGCGCGACTTAATCGAGATAAAACTTCGATATCTTTTATCGCCCAAGATTATATTAGAAAACTATATCAGAAATTTGCAATGCGTGCAATTGTATGCATCATGAGCGTATTGTAAATATTTTTATGAATATCTATTATCTTTTAGACAAAGAAAATTTAAATTTTTTATAATTCGGTCTGCGTTAATTCATGTGTTAAATTTAAAATAATGCAAAATAGCATTTGGTGTTTCCAGCAAACATTATCTTTTTATTATAATAATTTTCACGAAATAAGCAATTGATTGATCATATTTATAAAATTATTATGATTTAAGGAATATGAAGTGCCGAAAATTTTTCTTTTTACAAGTATATTAATTACTATATGCAATGTAGCAAAATTACATGCAGCAAATCGAATAGTTTAATCTCTTATAGGCAATAAAATATTTGTTAGTCGAATGCAATCTGTCATTTAATATCCAGTGACGAATCTATTATTCGGCAAGTACACTAGCGTAACATCTACCTTCCTAGACTTACTACCTGCTCTTCTCATATTTCGCTCATATTGCAGACATATGTGTTAATCCTCGTGTGACCAAGTAGAAAACTGTACGATATATAAGTATACTACAATGCATTTTCTAATGAAAAGTACTATCGTTATAATGAAATGTATATGAAAGTATAATTCGAAGAAGAGATAGACAATTAATTAAAGACTTAATTCATGTTCATGAGAAACGAATTTTAGAGAATGAAGCTGATGAATGATAGATGAAAAAATAGATAAAAAAATATAACTGTATTAATGTTTCAATTTTTTTTCATTTTTTCTCGAAAATATACTTGTGAATTATTTTTATTTTCATTAAATTTACGAAAAGACCTCAATAAAATAACAAGTGGTATGTATATATTTCAGTAAAAGAAAATTATAAAGTTGAAATCTGATGAAAGCAAATCCTCGAAAAGTCACGTCGTGAATTCATTCAAAGTGCTAAATAATGTTTACGCTCTTGAGGCTAAATTCGTAATAAAGCAAGTATTTGATAAAATATATGAGAAGACCAACCGAAAAAAAAACTTTCGGTTCCTCATATTTTACTTTATATTACTTTACATCTTCAAAGTGATGTAATGGCGCCCACGTGTCACACATCGGTGAGCAACACGGGCAGCCGGCAATATAATGCGCTCTTGAGCTTATTTCAACGGACCAATAATCGATCGATTTCGGAAATTAAACTTAATGGATGTGGCGCGAGAGAAGAAAAAGGGAGACAGAAAGGGTTTGTATCCTCTCTGTGGCCGCATTCGCGCCTTTCAACTTCCCTTTTAACATCCACCATCTCTGCGCGCCTTCTCCGCGTAGCAGCTTTTTTTCCTACCTCTGATGTGTACGAGCGAGTGCACTTCAGCCTTATTTTTAACCCATCGCTTCTTCCTTTTGTTTCGCCTGTTTTTCTCACCAAGGCCTGTACCATCCTTACCCTCTGCCCGCTGCAACCACAACACCATGCGTCGATTAACCCTTTTGCGCGATGGCCGACGATGTTACTGATACTACTGTCGACGAGTTATGCTAATGAGAAACTTTTGAGATCGAAAAGTTAGTCCTACATTCGTCAATGTATTTTATAAAATACATCTGCTTTGCGTTTTCTCTTGTTTTCACTTAAAGTATATTATTGCATTCTTTATGTTCTGTTTACATTACTCTCTGCTTTACAGAACTCATATATTCAATAAAATTACAATAAACTTTTTTGAGTCGAGCGATTATAAAATTTTATTAATCCTTCATCATAATCGATCATCATAATCGAGCATAAGAAAAGAAATATATGGGAGGTAAGGGAGGTAAAAGAAGTTCCAAAATGATATACAATTTTGTACAGCTGACATTGTAATTAATTAATTTTGTGACGCCATGTAATGAGTTAGTCAAAGTTCCGAAATTTTGAAAAGGGTTTTACTAAAGTTTTTGCTACTTAATTCTGCAAGCACGGGGGATAAGAGATTTTTAAAGAAAAAAGAAAGCAACAGGTTACGCAAATTCGAATTGCGAGTGAAAAATTACTGTACCCAAGTTCCTGAAAAAAATATCGACGCTAGTTGACACCCCTTTTCCCGAACGATTAACGATGATCATGTTCTTGTCGTAACTCGCCGTAATCCAACTGCAACCGCAACGCTCGTGCTTTAAATGTTTAACGAAGACGTTCGTGTACGTGCGCGCGAAATATTGTTTCCTTGGTCTCGTGCGTTTTTAATTGCAGCCCGTTGTCATTTGTTTTCACCGCTTGTTTTAATTGCCACCCTCGGTTGACGCCGAACCGACATGTCGCAGAGTCAAAATTGCGAAGGTGTCTTATCGCTTGACGCTTATCAATCAAAGTGGCCTCTTTCCGACGTTAAGACGGCAACAAGAGAGGCCTTTCTATTTGTAACTTTCCTCAAAGGTTCTTTTAGAGGCAATCGATCTACGCCAGTGCACCTCCCTTCATATTTTTCACGACGATTTTTCCTCTGGTGTTACAGGAGAAGATAGAGTACGTTTTTCTTGTGATTTTTACGGTGGAGTGCGTGATGAAGATCATAGCTTACGGCTTCGTCGCGCATCCAGGAGCTTACCTCCGTAATGGCTGGAACTTGCTGGATTTCACGATAGTCGTGATCGGGTGAGTACATTAACCTTGAAAATCTACGTTTACTTCCCCTCCTGCTTATAAATAGATCTAATCCTTCTTTGAGCGATTTTTACAGTACATTAATTGAATCTGTTAAAATTAAATTATTAGAATGAAATTAAATATACAATTTCTTTCCTTCTTCACTGCTAAATTTTTGGAGGGAGATAAACCACCCTGAGGGTGTAGTCACACACGCAAATTTCTCCATAAATTTATCTATATTTCAATTTTAATTTTCTATAGATTGATAAACATTGCTTAAAAATAACGTCTTTGTGACACTATAATATCCAATAATACTTCCAACGTTATTTTATAATAAGCTCATTTTTCCCCGAATTCGATGGCCGATGGGCAAGTGTCGACGAAGATAGCATCTAACAACCTATCTCGATAGCAAATTAATTGGACCAATGCCGACGTAATCGATAATGCATGGCGATCATATACTTTGATAGTGGATAGTTTGCACCTAGTGATGTCTTTTCAGTGCACATACTGTCAATGACGTGCGACGAACGGTAAGGTGCAGCGACAAGTAGTGCAACTCGAGTTTGGCGTTCGCTTATCACAGATATACCGATGATCAAGTTACTTTTATAAAATCTAATATACACTTTTAATAGAATTACATTTAATATATATTTTCAATAAAAAAATAAACAGAATTATATTTTATATAAATTTTCAATAGAAATAAACATAATTCTACACAGAACAATTGCATATTTTATAAAAAACGTAATGAAGAATATCGGCAGTATTTATTGTGCTTAAAATGCTTTTATCAATAGTGCTAAAATATTTATAGAAATTACAAGATCATAAATAATAAAGTGGTTTTGCACTCACTCTGTTATATGTATTGATTATACTAAACGCACTTAAACAAAGTTATTTTTTATGAAGTTATTATATTTTTATATTTTCGCGTATATTAAAATATTTAAAAGAGTTGACAAAAATATGAGACTCGCGATACAAACAAAAAAAAAAGCTGCACGTCATATTTATTTCATAAAAATGCGAGTACGCACGAGAACGTCTGAAGAAATAAAATTGATTTAAGCTTTACGAACCAATTGATCCGAACGTGTATTTCGCGAAGCGTAAATAAAGTGAAATTGACGGCGCGCCGAATGAGAGCGAAGACGGCGGCACCGGAAGGAAGAAAATATCACCTGAAAATCCCTTTCTTCATAGTGAGACGAAATGACTAGCTTTATTATGTCATATATGGGAAATTAGCAAAATAATCCCACGCACGTATGGTCGATCGATCGACATAATGTCACGGCTCATGTGTAAATTAAATTCAGTCGGATATAACAGCGGATCGGGAATTGAAATTTTACGAGTGCCGCTTAAGTCGATAATGTCCTAACAGGTCTGCCCTTTTTCATGTGATCGAGCGCTGATAATTCTCACCGCAATTAATAATTTGAATTGATTCTACACGTGGGATTTACATTTGTAATTGAATATGAGCGATATTTATTAATTTTACAAAGTACGCATTGCTTTCTCAAAAATAATAACAGTAATTTTCAGGGTTGATTACTTGTAACAGAGTTATAATTACAGTTACTTTTTCAATAATTGTAACTTAAGTTATATTTTTTTCTAACTAGCAATATATAATTTAATTAAAGTAATTTTTACAGTTATTTTAAATTATTCAACACACATAGACTGATGAAAATTAAGTATTCGGTGATTATTTCTTGTGATTGAAATCTCCTTTAATTATTATCTCCTTTAATTACTTTATCCCTACTAATCATCACACTGTATAAGTGTCTGCATTAAAAATAAAACTATAGGATATACTCTTTTAATATGTGAACACATCTTAATATTGATCTTATAATATTGATTCAAAAAGTATATATATTAATTTCTTATAAATAATACAGAATATAATCGAATGTTTAGTATAAATTATTAATGCTAAAAATATGTAAGTGTCTTATGTCTTATATTTAAAGCAATGCAAAAAATTACAAAAAATTAACAGAAATCTAATTGAAAAGTAACGACTTGTTATTTTTTAAATAATTGTAATTATAATTAGTTACTTTTATATAACAACAATTTTTCCAATCCAAACGTGTTCTTTCGACGCTTCGTTAAATAAAAGATATTTGATTCCATTTATTTCCCGATAACTTTGCGAGTAAGAAGCATGAAAAATCATTAAACGTAATTGCAACATTCCTTGCCACGCAAATAGAACAGTACTGTACAAGGTACTCAGTCTTGATATGCCTTTACTCAATTATTACTGTCACGATACGTAGCATAATATGTATATATATATATAAAATGTAAATAATGATATCTTATTTACTTACAATCATCGATTTTCATAGGATAAAGAGACGAAAGAACCTTGCAGATGCAGGGCGTAAAACATCGATAAGTTCGACAAACAGAGTATATCGGCCAACCCCCCTGCTGTTTTCCCGGTTAATGATCCGCGATGTGAATTTATTTCCGCAGCAAACGCGCGGATTGTTCGCAAAATTGATCTCAGATACGGTGGATTCGAATCGACAGGCGTAACTACCTGTTTCGGAGGCGAACATTTCGCGTATATCCGACTTGCCGTCTGATAGCTTTATCGTTTTCAGTTAACGACACGGCGAATCGATTCGTCTTAATGTCCCATAGGAAAACGTGCAGCACATCTATTCTCTTCCCTTATCGAATCGATCATTACACGGGGGCCATTATTCAAATGACATAATGCTTAATGCACGAAGAAAATGCAGCCGCTGCACTGGTAACATTTGAAAATGTCTCATCCGATACAATCGTTTCTTTCCGGTTGACTGTTCACCCTTAGCTCGTTTACGACAACGTCACGTACGTCGAACGTCCGCACGAAAATTGTAATTTAAAGGCGTGACAAGAAAGATTGCACATGCCGAGAACAAAAAGATGCTAAAAAGCTATTTTGCCTTTTTCAATGAATCTCATTTGTTGAGGAAAAATTTTCTTTTTCTCTTCTATCTTCCCTATTTTATGCCTCGTAAATGTTCTTGTAAATGCTGCCACACAGTGTTTATGGTGCTATTAGCCTTGGCACATAAAACTCCTTTCTTCAGGAACAAATTACGTTCTGGGAAAATGACTTTCGCAACCTTCATTATCAAGTCTTCATTTTATCGTCAAGTCATTAATCCTCTGTTGCATAGAAAATATTTTTTGCATTCCTCTTTACAGAATGATAAGCACGGTGTTGATGTTACTTATGAAGGAGGGTTTCGACGTCAAGGCCTTAAGAGCGTTTCGTGTTTTACGTCCTCTTAGGCTGGTTTCCGGTGTTCCAAGTAAGATTTTCCGATCAAAATATTAATGTGAATAATTTTATGTGCAAATAATAAATAAAGAAAGTTCTTTTTGATCTCTAGAGATCATATTAAAAATTAACAAAATTTAGATACAAATTTGTGAATAAAATGTTAATAAAACCATTAATTCTTTTGTTCAAAATCGAAAAGTGTTTCAGTTGTTAGAGAATTAATAAGAATATTGCATAATTGATAAAAATAAATTTATTTGCATTAGGTCTTCAGGTGGTCCTAAACTCCATTTTGAGGGCGATGGTACCACTTTTGCATATTGCTTTATTAGTTCTCTTCGTCATCATCATTTACGCCATCATCGGCCTCGAGCTATTCTCCGGGAAAATGCACAAAACGTGCCGGCACAACATAACCGGTAAGTGCGTGTTCAGAATTTTTTTAATATACATAAGTTTAATAAATAATGTAACAACGTTCTCATGACGGCAATCGCGAATCGATGTTCTTTATTTTTATTATACTCTGAATTCTTTTGAAGCTTAGAGCTTTAAAGAAATACAATTTTGTATTTTCCTAATATTATTTTACAATTAATTTTTTTAATACATCATTAGAAATTAATTATGCATTAGGATTCTGTTAAATTTTTCATGAAATTTAAGCTAAAATTTTCTCCTGAAATTAATGTTTATCTTTTGCAAGATTTTATATGATCGGTGGAAATAAGTACATGTTTGTACATATTTCAGTTCGTATAATGTGACTTTTTAAAAAAACTATGATTCCTTTTTTTTAACAATAGAATACTTATTTATGAATGAATTCTTAAATCATAATACTTAAATTACGTCGAGACTTTTTCATGTGAAAGAAATTGATACAATGTTTTAATATATAATAAGAGAAGAAATTTACCTACATTTATTCCACATCCATTAAGAAGTTATAAAAAATTAATGAGATGTAATGCGGAATCCGTTAAATTATTACGCATTTCGCAGACGTTCCTAAGACTTGCCCTTTGATGATTAGAATAAAAAAAATTGGAAAAAGTTGGAAGGGAATCTGGCGAGGATCTCGAGGGGAACTTCTGGCTAAATCTTGAAACACACTTTACGCCGGGACGACTATTTTAGATATGATTCAACCGAGACGAGACGTAAAACTAACGCCTAATATTATTAAACGGGGAGAACAGTCTCTTGCATATAAAATACATAAAGCATAAGAAAATCAATTAATCCTTTATTTCATGGAAAGAAAGGAAATAAAGGACTTTGATTGGTTTATTTTCTTATGCATTATGTGTTATGCGTTATGCAAGAGTCTGTGTTCTTATCCATCTTAGCGTGAGAGGCGCACGTGTGACTTACTTTTGCGCGATGAACAACTGATTCACAGGAATATATGTAAAATAGCGTATGAATGTGTCGGACTCAGACAATACAAAAACTTCGAGAGAGAGAGAGAGAGAGAGAGAGAGAGAGTGTGTGTGTGTGTGTGTGTGTGTGTGTGTGTGTGTGTGTGTGTGAGACGAGAAAGAAAACAGTTTACTTCGCACAATGCCTTTGCTAAACTTCTTTCTTGCTCTGAAAATCTCTAGTTTTTATGTCCATATATAGAAACTTTTCAATTTTATTTTCAACAACTAAGAATAATTATATTCTATCCATATATATATATATATATATATATAGAATTAATTTGTATTAATTAATTAATAGTTTTTCGTATTTATGTTATGTTCTATTATTTTTATATAGATACATAGGATATTGCAGAGAAGCCAACGTTCATTTTAACAATCAATTAAAATAATTACTTCAACTAATTAAAATTAATTAATCGGTACTTTAATTGTATTTTCGATATTTCTCTGTCCTATACTTATGTGCTATTAATAAAGAAGCCAATTAGTTAGTAATTATATCCATTATTTTAATTTGATAAGAGATACAGATATGATTTTTTTTGCTATGCTGGCGGTATCAACCTAACGTAATTTAAAGTTTAACAAAGCAACGAATAATAGAGCTCCTTTAATCGATCTATGTACATATCGGAGAAGCTGAGACAGGCTAGTACATCGCCTTCGCGTTAGTGGAGAAAAGTACTAGTCTCAAGCCGTTTGCATATATGTAAAAAAATGTGCAAATATTTTAACGTGTTATTATGATACATTAAACTTGCTCGCTTGCTCGAGTCAATTAGAAGTTTTAGCGCAGAGTGCTGACCTTATTACGCTCCGCGACCGCCGTTATCCCGTTGGGATTAAAAATTTGGTTCATCTTTATATCGCAGACGAGATAATGGAAGATCCGATACCATGCGGCTCCGGAGGCTTCCAGTGCTATCAGATCGGATCCTACTACTGCAGCAAACAATTTTGGGAGGGCCCTAATTATGGCATTACAAATTTCGACAATTTTGGACTGTCCATGCTCACGGTCTTCCAATGCATCACCCTCGAAGGCTGGACGGACGTGCTTTATAATGTAAAATCACTGCACGTGTAATAATCATGTGTTTTTGTTTTATTTGACAGAATAATCATGTTCATATAATAGTCTTATCTAATCAAATATTAACATAGAAAAACATAAACCCTTTATTATGATTTTCTGTATTAATTCGCGTTATACTTGTATATTGGATCGGTGCAAAAGTTCGTGCCCGATTTATTATTCAAACTTCAAATAGCTGCTATTTTGTTAAAAATAAAATAAATCTTACTCTACCTGATGAAAGAATTTAAAAATCAATTTTTTTAAATGGTTTTGATAGAGTTATGAGCAATCAAAGTCAAAATTCGCAAAATATTCATTTCATTTAATTCGCAACTCAGGAAAAACGTAGAAATATTTTTAAAAAACGATTTTATAGGGAAAGTTTCAAGCTTTTTCAGGAAACAATCGAAAATTTGCTCAAATTTTTTTTGGGCACGCTACAGACCTACAAAGTGAAAAGAAAATTTTTAATTTTTTTGAGTTCGCAGTTTTTTTTTCTATATGTAAAAATTACAAAACTCATATAAATTAAAAAAATATAATAACCATTCGAAAGTAGAGATTTCAAGCTTTGAAATTCTTTTTTTTTTAAATTTAAATTTCATTTATTTTTAACAAAATTGCAGCAAAATTGTTTAAACTTTGAATAATAAATCGAGCACGAATTTTTGCACTGATCCTATACATTAAAGATTCTAGCTATATATTTTTTTGTAAAACTTTTAGACATCGTTGATTTTAAATAATAAACAAAAATCAAGCAGAATTCTTCGAGAAACTAATTCTCTTCATAATTTTGATTTATATGGTAGATCGAGGATGCGATGGGAAATTCGTGGCAATGGATATACTTCATTTCAATGGTCATTCTAGGGGCTTTCTTCGTGATGAATCTAATTCTCGGTGTGTTGTCCGGGTAAGTGTTGGAAAAAATTTTGTTCTACAGACAGAATTCGTCACAAAAAGAATAGCTACGTCCAAAGATTACAGTTCTTATATTTGTTTAATTTAATTTTACAAAATATTGAGAATAATAAATTTTAAACATCATGTACTTTATGTACAGATATATAAATGCGATATTTACTGATATATAATAGAATAATTTTTAATTTCCGCGATGCTTAAGTGATTCTTTAGTTACAAAACATTACAAGTATAATAAGCTTTAAGCAATAAGATATTAAGCCAATAGGTCAATTGCGAATTAAATGTGAAAAGAGTCATCGATTGGTTGATTTCTTACGGCTTAAGACTTATACCTATTATGTTTTGGGATTGAGGATTGCTTTAATCCGCCGAAGCAGCTTTTAACATCTATCTTTGGGAAGTTTTGCAATCCTTGATGAGGGAGAAAGGGGGATCAAGATAAAAATATCCCTTTCTTAGGTTGATATCACATATACACACGCACACACTCCATTGCGTATCGGTAAAGGATGCGCGGTTAATCGAGGTGTGAAAACGATATCGATGACAAGCGCGATTTAACTTCCTTCCCTTTTTACGTTTTATCCATCGCTTAATACCACACGCGCAAACACTCTCGTTATCGGAAACATCGCAAAATGCACGTTTGAAATACATTTCAAAGATTGCTCGAAAATAAGTCAAAATATCGACGAAATGTTAGAAATATATGTTCCTTAATGTTTCGAGATTCAATAAAAAGAATAAACAGTGCCGATTAATTATGCAAATAATAAAATTTTCTCTAGCTTAACAGAATATGAAATTTTATATATCAAAATTCACCGGAAGATATCAAACTTTTTATGGAGACGCGCGGTCGTCAAGAAGCGTTATTCTTAGAATAATTAGATCTTTAGTGGCATGGATCGTCTGTTCTACTTGTATAAAAGAAGAAAGACCGCGAATGTCGGAAGACAGCATTTCGCTAGATGTTTTCCGATACGAAAGCCGTATTTACATCATACTTGTCCTTGTTCGAGTGAGATCGAAGAAGTGGACAAATAAAGATCCCTTTTCACGCGTGTCTCGATTTCCGTTTCATTGCCTTTGAATGTTCCAATTACATGTCTCTCACATCGTATCTCTAATCACGACGCGGCATAATCGTATATGGATTTGTCTCGCTTTCGTACAGTGAATTTTCTAAGGAGAGAGAGAAGGCAAAGGCGCGCGGTGACTTTCATAAGCTCAGGGAGAAACAGCAGATCGAAGACGATCTTAGGGGTTACCTCGACTGGATAACGCAAGCTGAGGACATCGAGCCAGAAACTGATGAGCCAAAAATGTTACAAGATGGAAAAAGTACGTATTTATGTACAAAGGGAGAGAGAATTTTCTAAAATCAAAATGTACACTGAAGATAGAATTATAAATAATAATTATCAAAGGGATGAAATTTCAATCAAATGTTCGGTTACTATAACTAAAAATAATTTGGAAATTTTATACGATATTGTATAAACAGAAGTTAATTATTAATAAAAATAATTTGATATATATATATATATATATAAAATAATAGATTTTTATCTAATTGCGATATGTTTTGTATTATGCATTTATGCAAATGCGCATAGGAGTGCGTAAAATAAATTCGAGAAGTTGTTATACCAAATCCAATTTTATATGATGAAATATCTTTTCCTCCCTAGTTGAAGGTTGCTAATTAATTGAGTTTAATATTAAATAGCTAAGCAGCAAAATGAAATAGAAAGCACAGACCAATTGGAGGGTGACGAGGAAGGAATCCAACAAGAGTCCGTTTACAAAAAGAAAAAACGAGATTTAGAAAGGTAAATACGACATTGAATATCATCTCCCAAAATTAAGTCCATTTAAATGTTCATTTTAACATTAAAAGTATTGAGCGGTTATTAACCGTTTTCATTTTTTAAATTAATATTATATTTCTATAAAAAAAAAAGATAGGATTCTGAAATTTTTAATTTTTCAATAATTATATTCTTTATATTTAATTTTGCATTACATTCTTAATTTTTATAGTATGTAGTTTATTATGTAATTCATTTATTTAGACCTTTTAGTAAATAAGAAATTTGGTACTTTTAGTATTAAGAAACAAATAACCCTTCGCGATAACCATCGTCACAGATATTTCGACAAATCTCAATAATTGACTTCAGAAAGATCTTTCTCTGAAATACCGTTGTGCTTTTACATGTATGTGTAACACGAGAAATGTTAGTTATAGTAAAGATCAAAGCATCGTTTGTCTGACGAAGTTCGAAGATTCTCTAAACGTTTGTGTATACGAGCGAGTGTGAAGTTTAATCTACATGCATATTTCTTTTGTGATACGAATATTCACAGAGTGAACAGGCGGATGCGAAGAGCCTGTAGAAAGGCTGTGAAGTCCCAGGTCTTCTATTGGCTCATCATAGTTCTGGTCTTCTTGAATACTGGCGTTCTCGCCACGGAGCACTACGATCAGCCAGAATGGTTGGACCACTTTCAAGGTAAATATTGTCGCGTTGCTACTTGGTGGAAATAATGTCGACTGCTGTTTGTCTTTAATTATAAATCCATTCCGGCACCTTTAGTGATGCACTTTTTTCTTCTTTTATTATTAGAAATCACGAACATGTTCTTCATTGTGCTGTTCTCCATGGAGATGATATTAAAAATGTACAGTTTAGGCTTTCAGGTGAGTGACTGCTACATCATTTTCCAATTTTGCTAATTTGAAATTATGACGAAATTAATTAACCCTTAAATGCCACTGGGGGATCTTCAATCGTATACTATCTCAAGAGTATAACTCTAAATTTTTAGCAAAAAATATTAAAAATTAAAAAAAATTAATTTATTTATTACAAAAGTATGCTTCAAAAACTCTAGGAATAGTATACACTTTTTTATGCTGAGATTCAATTAACCCCGTGTGATATCTGCGTGATTTTTTTAACATGTGACGTTTAAAGGTTAATATTGATATTACATTATTCAAGTAATGTTCATTATTTATAATTATTGATATGTATTTTTACATTGGTGAATATATATACAGAGTGTTTCTTCTAACTTGATCATTTAAAATATCTCCGTTGTTTTTGATGATATGGGAAAATACTACAGGGAAAAATTGTTCGATTGGAAAGGACACATATTTATAAGCAAAAAATTTTTTTCAAGTATCATTTACTGTATCATCCAAATCAACGGAGATATTTTAAATGAGGAAAATTAGAGAAAACATCCCTGTATATGTGTGTATGTGTGTGTTACATAGAAAGATACGTAGTACTCTTAAAAAATATAAATAAAATGTCTATCAATCTTCAGATATTATAATTTACTTTGCAGGGTTATTTCGTCTCGTTGTTTAATCGTTTCGATTGCTTCGTCGTAATCGGTTCGATCACCGAAATGATACTTACAAATACACGTGTAATGCCACCTCTTGGCGTTTCCGTACTTCGTTGCGTCCGGCTGCTCAGGGTATTCAAAGTAACGAAGTGAGTAGAGAGTCAGTCAAATCTTACAGACATAAATTAAGTTTATCAAACTGTACAAAATTATGCCATCGATATTTCATCACAAAACGATACATCAGTATTTTTGAAAGAAATATAAATTAAATTTTAACGCAAGAGATAAATGTAATATGCGCGATGAAAGATGTGAGTTGCGTTATTCTTCTGTTTGCAGATATTGGAGATCACTGTCGAATTTAGTGGCCTCTTTATTGAACTCGATACAATCGATTGCCTCGTTGTTGCTCCTGCTTTTCCTTTTCATCGTAATCTTTGCTCTTCTGGGCATGCAGGTAGATACAGCGCGAATGATCTATAACGATGTAATGACACAAACATCTTTTCATTATTTTTCTTCGAAATTTATCGTTTGAATAGGTCTTCGGTGGAAAATTCAATTTCAGTGATAATGAGGAGAAGACGCGCCATAATTTTGATAGCTTTTGGCAAAGTTTACTCACCGTATTTCAGGTATCTAATTATTTCATAAAAAAACTTGTTGCAAACACATAAAAACTATAAAATCGCAAAATTGCATTCCTGATTCATTATGAAATTTGATTCTGAAATTTAATTTAATTTCTTATTTTTCCTCTATGTTCTAAAAATAACGCTCGGCTTCTCTGCATCTCTAGATATTAACCGGTGAGGATTGGAATGCTGTGATGTACATCGGGATTCTAGCTTATGGTGGCGTCGCCGGTATCGGTGTACTCGCCTGTGTTTATTTCATTATTCTCTTCATATGCGGTAATTGTATCCTTTATCGAAAAAGATGACTCGGCGACGAAACAATCGTCCCTTTCCTTCTCGCGCAAGTGTAATATCGATTCGGTCTGATTTAATAAATTTTAATTGATCCTTGACAAAGATAGCAACGCAGATATCCTCTTGAACGTGTTCTTGGCTATCGCTGTCGACAATCTCGCCGATGCCGAGTCCCTGACTGCCATCGAAAAGGAGGCCGAGGAAGAGGTGAGTTTGACTATATATATACAATAATATGAAGACATAGATACATAATGTACTAGATTGCCGATGATTTTGAGGACAAGACATAACGTGAATTTAAGGATTTTCTCATTTTTTAACAAAATGAGAAAATTATGAACAAAATTACAGATTTTTTATATTGTATTTTTTTTAAAGTAATATAAAAAATTTGGCAGAGATTTATAAATCTAGATAAAAAATTATTTTAGTAACAAGTAGACATGTTTATCAAATATAATTAAAATAAAATAAAAATTATAAAATTAAAAATGATATTGTTAAACATAAATATTGATCTTATTGATCTGTTTTATATGTATATAACATTTATTTTTATATGGAAAGTATATATATTTCCAATAACAGCCACTTTTTGCCGAGATTATACACTTGATATATTCTTAATATATACACAATATACTTCGTTAAATTCGTTTTATTTATGTTGAAATATCATATTAAGAAAATTAACTTCTTCCTATTTTGTCAATGAAAGCTCGAGTCCTTAACTCGAGTTCATTAACAAAAATTTATTCTTTCAAAAACCTGTACTCATAGCAATTTTTGCTATTGTTTTTGTATAATAACGTTACACAATGTATCTTGGAATATTTTTCATACAGCACTTTATTTTCATTAAATGACACACTTTTCGATCCTTCCATTAAATTAATGAAGAAATATAATTATGCTGTCTCTCGAAAGACCTTGACACAAAAGAACATGAAAGCAGTAAATTTGAATACACGTCATCGTCTTTCTGTAAAAATTATAGGATCGTGTAACTTTTGAACGAGCCGTTTCTTCCGGATTTCCATAAACAATCAGGCTTCGCGCGCGACCGCATCATCTCTCACGAAGAGAAGCGCGTCTTTACGTCGCGTGCAAAGCATTTGCGAGGGTGGATATTACGATGCGCATTACAGATAATGCGAGCCCGCTCGAATAAATCTGAGGGTCGATGACGACAAGATGATGCCTATCCCGAATGCGAGTAAATGAACATCGCGTTTTTAACGCTCGTGCGTGTAAAGAGCGATAAAAAGAACTATTTTAATTTTCTTCCTTGATACGGTCAAGATTTTATCATGTGAAATTGATCGTTCTAATAATATTAATTCAGCTGCGAAACACACATAGTCTTTTCATAATAAGAGACGCTTCACATGTCTAAAATCAAACACATACAGTGTCCCAGAATCCTATTTATCTTTAATGATAACTTCATTAATTACGAACTCTAATTTTATCCTAAACTAAAATTGATCTAAATATTGACGCGGAACTAGTCAAATTAATACGAGTGTTATATATACGAAAACCAGAAAATTACTTGTGTAACGTCAGATTTCCTTCGTCGAATGTGCAGCTGTTGCAATTCACGAAGTTATGCGACGCAACGCAATTTTACTTGTAAGGTAGTTTAAAACCACAGTGGCAAAGTTCGAAAGCTGATTAATCATGCTTGTGGATTACAACCAAACAACATTATGGAAAAACTGTTGATTACACGACGAAAATTATGATCGCGCGAAGTTCTTTAATGTATGACGCACACTTCGCATTTATAATACAACGAATCATATATCTCACTGCATTACTAATAATTTCTTAGCAAGTTCTATTTTTTTCTAATTTGTACGTGTCAAGTATTCTTTTTTGATTGTTACACATAAAGAAATATGTAATTTCTCTCAATATTGTGTGATTCTTTTTAATGAATAAAATGGGATGATATGTGTGGAATTGATATTTGAATCGAGTACACAGATTGTGTTATTGTTTACCAACGGCACTTTTAAAAGTAATAAAAGAAGTTTGTAGTTTCGTTACAACGCGAGCTATACAATCAAATCATTGTAACAAAAAAGTTTATCGCTTACTCGCGCATCGAACTTTTTTTTACTGCCAATTCATATCGCATTGGTTTTTCGATTTTATAACACTGAAAGAAAAGATTGACTGAATATGGCGCATAGCATTTTTAATTGCAGTAGTCAATTTTTGGTTGCGTTAGCTTATTGAAATCCTATACTGATATGCGGATAGGCTAACGCAACCAAAAATTGATTGTTGCAAAAAATTGAATTGACTGTTGCAGTCAATTAAAAATGCTATGCCATATGTTACCATCTAATTTGCTGCAGCAGCCAATTTTTTTTTTTTCAGTATAGAAAGTGACACTGAGGAATGTTTTCTCGGTGTTTAAATAATGGACAGGTTTTGCTTTACACAGAAACATTAACGAGATATATAATTAACTCGAGAATTTGCTCTACAATAACATCAATCAAATATTTGTGTGTGTATAGTAATATACTTCATGTTAATATTTGCGAATGAGTTATCAATTCGTAGGGAGAGTTTTAAATAATAATGACATTAATCGGTGAATAATTATACATTATTGCGAAAAATATTACTAAGGCCTCGGTGATCTAATGGTTTAGGACATTCGTACAGAATACAAGAGATCCGAGTTCAAATTCCGGCCGAGGTAATATTTTTCGCAATAAATTTATTAACAGTTTCAACATATTAAATCTTTATAATTAATGGTAGCATAAAATTATTAAAATTGCTTGCCAATTTATTTCGCGATTACTAGAGTAGTTTTAATTTATAAGTCCGGAAAAACAATTCGGCGCGCAATTCGAAAAGACTACAATATGGTATATATATGCAAGTACATATATAGTGTGTATTAGTAATTCAAGATTGAATTATTTAAATGCAGATCCAGTTTCGACTGTAACAGACATTTTAAAATTTCTAGTATTGATTGTGTTTCTTACATATGCGGTCTAAAAATAAAGATTCTTAACAATTATACATATTAGCTAGAGAATTTAATTAGTCCGAAAAATAAATATTTTATTTAGCATTATTTAACGTATGAATGTAATTCGTGTTCGTCACTAAATGCTTTAATTAGTCCCACAACTTTCTTTTTCTAACAGATAGACTCTATATTGTGCGTGAAATGTTTGGAATGCAGAGAAATTGAATCAATTACATCAATAAAATTATGATTAAGACTAAATTAAATTTCATTGGTTAAATCAAACATAAGGACTTAATTTTTATTATTTAAACACAATGTTCTATATATCTTATTACAATAAATATTATTCTATCTCGAGAGATTTTCTTCTGTGGGCATTGCATTTTACTATAGATACTTTGTATGAGATTATTGTTATTGATTGTGCAACCGACTTATCTTTGACCGAATCACTTGGCTAGATAACTACTCTCCTATATTCTACAGGAGAAAAATAAATCTCGCAGCGGTTCGCCGGCAAGGGACGAAGTCAGCGGCGAAGTTGGTGATGATGGTGGTGAGGGGACCGGTGGAGAAGACGAGGGCGCCGGCACAGATCTCGAACATGATCCTAACGAGACAATGGAGGACTATGAGGCTGCACTCGATACCGAAACGTAAGTTCTCTCATAACGCAGTGGAAGTTGTAATATAATGATGTGCGTTATTACATTAACGAGATTGGAGTACATTATTACATACCTCTCCTTATGCAATATTATTGTGATCCCAAAGGGGATTCGCAAGAGTCAATAACCACGGTTCAATTAAGGGCACGCAGTGATCGTAATTCGTTATTGCAATGTATTTTATTTTTCTTCAGACCGAATTCATTAGAGAACTTAGTGGTATTAATTAAATTGTTACTTGTCTTTATATATTATATATCAAGTACTAATTTCTCAAGATAGTTGAAGAACTTTTTATCTTCTTTTTTTCTGAGAGATATTGAAAAAGATGTAGTGTTCTTTATTTTAACAATTATTTTTCTATGTTCTGTAAATTTCTGAAGAATAAGCCGAATCCACTAAAAGATATCTATTTTGAAAAAGTAAATTTAAAATGTAATCTGTGTAATTATCACTAATTATGCAGGTCAGAGAAAAGTGAAGATATGAATACGCATAAAGTGCGACTCAACGTTGAGTCCGACGAAGAAATGGAAGAAGAGGAAGAAGAGGAAGACGAGCCAGAAGAAATGCAAGGTTAGTTAACCTCATTTTTCTGTGTTTCAGAAACTAATGATTGAAAACTGTACGACATTTTCAACCTCTCGATATTCCAATTAGAAGACAGAAGCAAATAAAATAAAATTAAATAAAACAGTAAAGACTAAATAAGGGATTAATTACTTTTACAGGTGAGGAGCAGGAAGTGACAGCTAGACCGCGAAGAATGTCCGAGTACAATACGACCACCAAGAAGGAACCTATCCCGGCTGGTTCGGCATTCTTTATTTTTTCAAGCACTAATAGGTACAGAAACTTTTCGAACTTTGTTTTAGCCGCCAAGATAAAACATAAAGAATAATTTAATTAAACTTTCCCTATCTTTTCATTTACTAGAAGCCACTATATTACTTTTCAATCTCGTTTTACAGGTTTCGCGTGTTCTGCCATTGGTTCTGCAATCATAGTTATTTCAGCAACGTGATATTGATTTGCATTATGATTTCCTCTGCCATGTTGGCCGCCGAAGACCCACTGAGAACCTCGTCTGAGAGAAATCTGGTATCCGATTGCGCCGAAAGACAAATTGATTTCTTAGTTGTTAAAATATCTGTTTTATCAGAATTTTAACAAAACTATCGAAATAATTGTTTAATAGCTAACGAAACTGATGTATGCTTTATGTTACAGATATTGAACTACTTTGACTATTTCTTCACTGCTGTTTTCACGATCGAAATCTGCCTTAAAATGATCTCGTACGGCTTCATTATCCATGAAGGCGCGTTTTGTCGATCAGCTTTCAATCTGCTCGATCTTCTCGTCGTTTGCGCTTCTCTCGTTTCCATGACAGTCAAGTATGATCTTATTTTTTATATTAATATTCTGACATTATCTAATCTTGTATGAAAAAAGAATAAAGGTCTTTTACAACATTTTAATTAATTACAATTTTAATTGCGCAATTTTTCATTGTATAAAAAAAATCTGTAAATGGTGTCATTAGATTCAGAAGCAGAGTTTCGTTAAAAAAATGCCTATAAGATTATTTTTTGTTACCTCTAATTTTCTATTGACCAACTTAATATATCGTTATTTATTGTATACTTGCAGAGCTGGTGCATTTTCTTTCATCAAAGTACTCCGAGTGCTCCGTGTACTGAGGCCGCTACGTGCTATCAATCGCGCTAAGGGATTAAAGGTACTTCTTTCATTTGTCTCACCTATTTTTAAGTCCGCTAAAACCGCCCAATTCACAGCATACGCCCTATCGTAATAATAATGCCAGAGGCATAATATACCGTAATGTCCATAGCCAGCTAGATTAAAGAGTCGCTCTCGTTAGCCCGACGTTGAAGTATACGCGAAGTTGCAATTATTCATACAAATGGTGGAAGAGCGCCGTTAACGTCGGAAAAATCACATTAAAGGCGAAACGAGATATTTCGTCTTCGCTACATACATACTAAGAACTTTTGTTACGCGTGATAACCATCACTACGCGAAAATTTGTTTATCAAGGTCGACACAAATACATTATTTATCATTATTTCTCTTAGCTAATATAAAATTAATACAACGTTATTAAATCTACGTAAATTTCTCCGTACATTGCAAAAAGATAGATTTAAAAAACGTACTTTTAGTTGTAATTAAGAAATTCATTTTGATTCACCTCTTTAGAATATTAACAAAGTTTCCCAGATTCTGTTGGCTCTTCACGAAGAGACCACTTTCGCGATTTGAAAAAGCTACACGAATTTGGCGGCAATAAAATGCTAGTGTTAAAGTTCGCTACGAACGAATGCGACGCGTAATTTTCACCTCTTTATCACGAAGGGCGATTATATATTGTGATTAATATTGTGAACCCAGCACGTAGTACAGTGCGTCATCGTAGCGGTAAAGACTATCGGAAACATAGTCCTCGTCACCAGCCTCCTGCAGTTCGTGTTCGCCGTCATTGGCGTACAGCTCTTTAAGGTAGGATTATCGGGCCCCGATACCGACATGGCCCCGAGAAAACTCTCCTCCGAACCTCTTACAGTTATACACTAGAGTGGCAGTAATATATTACCAGTCGACCCCACAAACACCCTAAAAAACCTTCTTAAAATCTCAGCCTCAAATCCACCTCTCTTTTTCTCTCTTTCTCTCTCTCTCTCTCTCTCTTTTTCTCTTTCTCTCTTTTTCAAAATCCGTTTTCAGCATTTGTTCATTCGTTTATCCATATATTTCTTAATGCAAGCAGCTAGAAATTTAATTCACCATCACCAAATTCATCACTACTACTACGACTACTGTCAACCTCAGTACGCCTTTGCTCGACATCTCGATAACTTCTTCGACGATTATTTCCGCCTTGTTGCAATAAACACGTAGTCGTAGAGATCGCGATTAATTTAAAAGTGATTAAAGTCATGAGAATCCTTGTCTAAGTGTTCTTGATGGAAAAACGCGGCTGGAAAAAGATTCCCCAATATTGTTTTTCCAGAAAACATTAATCAAGAATAACGGCACGTGTTTAAGCTTTCGCTTTATAATTTTATTAAATTTACTCATCATCAATAATTATATGTTTTCCATATCAAGTTCCTGCACCGCTCCTTGGATTTTGTAAATTTTCAATCACAAATTTTTCAAAACACGCGCACGAGATTTTAATCACCGTTTTGCGCACTCGATACACATGTGTGAATATGTTTATACTTTGAGTACGTTTTATCAATGATTATCGCAGAAGGCTTTCATAGAAAATCTATTTCGCTAATACGATATCGACATGGATTGCGTGAATGAAGCGGAGTGAAGTTGCGGAATTAACGAACGCATCATCCAATTAGGAGAACATCCATGTGTCAATCTCCGATATTGATTACGGTCGAAGCGCGCAGCGACACGTGGAAAATAATCGTCGAGAGGCGCGAGCATGAGGCGAATGTTGTTTTCTCTGACAGATGCACCTCTGGGTACCTCCCCTGTGAAATAAACTGTCTTTTGCGTGTAACTTACTCATAATTGGGTTACTTGTCTCGGCACTCTCCCCGAAGCCTCTCACTAGGATCATTGATTGTGTTCATTGTTCCTACTATATATATAAGATTTTTTTTATATCAGTGTCCCGTTTGTCGAAGGCCAACTTGCCTTTATTATCCATCAATCAATTTTACATCGACGTAGCTCATTTGGTATTCATACCAATCTTGGATGGATTAGAGCGTTTATTTTGCCATTATGTTCTTCTTTGGATAATATATTTATAAAAATCTAGATCGATGTTTGTTTGAAATTGTGTCTTAGAAAATATTTTAAATGCAATATAGCAGAGATAAAATCATTTTTTATTGATAGAAAGTGTTACGTATGCGATAAAATTTCTTTTGATGCATATATTTGTTATAATTTTGAATAATCAGTTTCATTGAATTTTATTTTGCTGTATCAAGTATACACAGCCCAAGGCCAGGCTAAGTACTTTAAAACTTTAGAAAAATGTACGAGTGAATTTTATTTAGAATTTACCTGACACGCTTTATCAAGTCAATCAAATTATTTACACATAATGTCGTGTTTATGTTTATAAATGTAATAAAAACAACATATTTTTCTCTTTTTCTCTTTTTTTCTCTCGGATTTGGTGTAAAAGCAGTTCTCTAGTGGCAATTCCATATATGTATTAATATTTAACAATGTTATGTAAAGATAATCTATTGTTTTTTTGTCTGTATAGCATGATAATCCTAAATCGTGATAAAATTTTTCAACATATATGCATGTTGTTGCAAATATTGAACAAAGATTTTAGAAATCATAGTACATTAAAAATTAAAAATGCTGATTCTGTTTATCGATAATTTTAGTGAGGAAAAATCGCTGTTATTATTTCGTGAAAAATAAAAGACAAGAAAAAAGACAAACAGAAAAGAAAGACAAATATCGTTTTCATCAAACTATTATCCATAAAAATGAAAACAATTCGAGAAATATTGCACTTTGTAACAATTGTCTAACATATGTAAATATACACAATTTTATTCGGAGTTACAAAAGAGAGCAGTTTTGTTATTTACACGCAATGGAGAGAGAATTTTTTGATACAAAATTTTCTTTGTCATTTTAATATCGACACACACACACAACACACACACACACACACACACACACACACACACACACTTGATTCGATATATATATGCCTACTGCTTTCAAACCGAATAATGTTCAATCCAGATATTCTGATAATCAACAATTATTTGTTTTAAAAATTATCCTGTGTTTTAAAAAGATAGTTACATGCGTAGTATAAAAATAATTGTAGCAGCAATAAGTAATTCGTATATAGTGTATAATTGACAAAAAAATCTGATATATCTAAGAATACAAGGATCAAATAAAACAATTAAAATTTTTGAATGAAGTAGATAATACGTCAACTTCATAATAGAAAAATTAATAATATCTTAATATTTTTTCAACAACTATAAACTAATTACTTATATATACTAATTACTTATATATATATTAATGCAATATATAATTATATTGATTATGACATTGAAAGATCACCATATTATTCCACTTAATTAATGATTTCAATACTCTCAATTACTTCATTTGTCCTTTTGTCATCACTTACCGTGATAAATCGTGCCACGCCGATGTAATTTAATATATAGTGGATGAGTGATCGGGGAGAAATGAGACGGTGGCTCAAAAGTAGATAGAGGAGTAGTCAAGTGTAAATAAAAAAAAAATGAGAAAAGCGGCTTTACGCAAGGCCTAACATGCCTTTGCTCTTTCGGCATTGGTTTTCATTTCTTCGTTTTTTACTGCTATCAGCTGAACACCTAACAATATACCTGTTTTATATATTACATATGTCTCTCTCTCTCTCTCTCTCTATCTCTCTCTCTTTCTCTCTCTCTTTCTTTCTTCTTTTTGCCATCACGAGATTTTTTGCTACTAGAAACTTGATAAATTACATCGCTGCTTAAACGACACGAAACAATCATACAACACATGCACAAATCCACACATATTCTCTCATATCAGACATAGATATCTGTAGTGAATAAAAAATATTCGACGTAATTTCCGGGAAATTCTTTCAAAGTGTTATATAAGATATTCTTTCATTCAGCTTAATTTCTCAATTTTCTTTAACTTTGGAAAAGAAACAATCCCGTAATATTTGTTTTAAAAAATTATTAATCTTAAATAAATAGTAAAATAAATAATGTAAATTTAATTTGCTTAATTATATATACACAAATATTTTTTTTTTATGTACTTTAAGAAATAAATCAGCACTCCGAAAATCACGATAAAATTAAATTAATAAAAACGCAAGGAAATTTAAATATATATCATCTCAATATATTCAAAACATTTTTTTTGCTCAGAAATATGCGTTTAATATACGTAAAAGGATATAAATTATTTAGATCTCTATAACGTAATAAACGCGAAAAAAATCTGTCTAAAAAATATATAGTTACTTTTATACATGATTGTCCAAGGTAATCCTTCAATGTATATCGGCTTTCCTACATATACGTACCAACTTCTAGAGATGAACACATACACACACTTACTTATGCGAAATATAAGCAGGCTTCCAAGAGTATACTAATTCCTTTGATCTTATATTTTTACACGCATACACTTACCTACCTACCAAAAAAGAAATTTCGAAAAAGACTCAGACTTCGTGATTTTAAGACTGGTAGTAGAGGATGTTTGAGAATTGCATGCTTGTGCCGGCTAAGCATTGCAGTGGTGTGCCGCTATATTAACCTGAGAGAGAAAGGTGGATGAGAAGAAGAAAAGGGCATTGTTTCCTCATAAGCTCCACTCGCCGTGGTGGGACTTTGCCCTCGGACAATCAAAAGGGGAAAAGATCACGAAAAGCGGTCCCTATACGCGCGCACAGACCCATAATTGCTGCAAAAGGAAGCACCACGGCAATTTCCTTTTCCGTTCGTTTTCTTAGGCTTCACTGATCCTGATTGTCCAATTTGATCTCGTGACTTTATTTCGTTTCCGACTGAACATAAAATGCTATATTGTTGTAAAACATTTCGCTATTAAGATAAAAAAATGCAGAATAATATTGCATAATCAATTATTATATATTTTCAAAATCATTATGACAGCTAAAACCAAATTTTTAGAAATCAAGAGTGAAATCAAAATTTCCGGATATTATATTATTAAATAGAACATTTGGCTGTTGTGCTTGATGAGGCAATCGAGGTCGATAAAAGTGAGAAATTCTGATAAAGTCGGATAAACTTGCTTATTAGAGCTCGATGACAGCGGCTAGACGAATCAATGTCGGTCAGATTAAATCAAGTGTTCAAATTTAATTATATATATAGCATTTATTTATATATATAGTGGAACTTCTGTGATCATTGTTCTATACTCGTGATTAATCCTTTATCGAATTTGCTCGCTTCTTCTTGCGAAGTTTTACAAGTATTAATTTTCTAACCAAAGCTTACGGAGCTTTTTAAACATTCGCGAACAAGAGTGCTGTGTAAGAGATATTAAAGTTCTCCGCTCGATAAAGGATACAATCTTTCACCATCAAACGGAATAATAAAAGAAAATAGAACAATAATGTTCTGAAACTGATCGAGAATATCGGAATGTGGAATTCGGCGCTTACTAGTAACACTTATAATAATGAAGAAAAATATAGAGTATGATAAAAATATAACATAGAAGATGGTAGAATAGTTGACATTCTAGGCTATCTTTATATATGTATATTAGCTTGTTCTAATTATTAAACTTAAGCGGAGACAAGTCGTTCAGCCCGACATTATATATCTATCTATCTATCTATCTACCTACCTATCTACATATATATATATATATACATATCTATATATCTCTCTATCTATCTCTATATCTATATACATACATATATTTCTCTCTCTCTCTCTCTCTCTCTCTCTCTCTCTCTCTCTCTCTCTCGCGCGCGCGCGCTCTATCTCTCTCTCTCTCTCTCTCTCTCCCTCTCTCTCTCTCTCTCTCTACATATATATATATATATATATATATAATATATTATATATCGCTCGTAGTTTCATGTGTATCGATCGCCCTACCATTACATATTCCCTTACACGTATACACATGTACATACACAGTATATGCGACGCAATATTGGGTGTCACAGAAGTAGCTAAGCGAGCTAGCGAGTTAATTCGCAAGTGCCTGGTTTCAATTCTCGTTCTCAACAGGGTGCGAAAAGGTGAAAATATGTCGTCCCTAAAGGCTGCGAGCACGATGCAGCAATTGTGCAGGCGTGAGAAAAGGCAATAAACGTTATAGTGCTAATGCCCGACGCATACTAGCCGAGTCTGAGGTGAAATGTTTACGATAGCTTCGCAGAGAATCGTGGTTTCTGCCAATATTGCGATGCGATTTTTATCGTGAGGATAGAATTCGAGTGATCTCGTTTTTTTTTCCGAAAATTACAAGTAGCATTTTCCTACCTCTAACTTCAATTGAAGTTATCTAACTTTAATTGAAGTTGTTGCAAAATGATGTTTCATATTGCAAGATATTTTTATAACAGACGAGAGAATTTACATAGTTATTTATATATAGCGTTATTAATCAATAAAATATGAATATATTATTGCATAATATTAGCATTATTGGATTTACTTCCTCGTCGAATTTCTCAGATCGCTTCAATTTTAACTTTCAATTTTCAAAGTATATACATTTGAAACGATAACGTTTACTAGCGGCAACTCTCATCGAGAAGCGATAATATCTCACGCGATCCACGAATGTAATCGAGTACGCTCTTGATCACGCGTGTAAAATCAATTTTCGAGGAAGCGCTGAGGTTTTCCCGCCCAAAAGTCCCATAGGTGCATTGCCGAGAAAAAACATCGAGCACTGATGGATGGGTTGGATGGATGGCGAGGGCTTAGTTAACGCGATGAGAACAAAAGTTAAAAAAAGAACCTAAGAAGTTAAAAGAAGATAAAAGAGAGAAATCGACAATCTCCGAGAAGAGAGAGCTCCGAGGAATCGAGAGGAAACAGAGAGAAGCTGCGCAATTTTCCAAGTGATCGATCAGTTGTAAATTGTCGCGCGTTATAAGAAATTCGTACAATAAAAGCAGGCACCACACACGAGAGAGGATAAATCGAGCTAACGAGGCTAAACGCTACGAGCAATTAAGGGCGCGAATAATTAAAGAGAATACAATATATAAACGAAAAAAAAATTTAAATCGTGGCGAGAACTTCCACCACCCAAATGGCCTCACAGATCCCTATCCGCCCCCTGCCATCAGCCCCTTAGAGTGATGATACCTGGCTACCCCAAATTAATGCTACTCTATTTTTTTTGTTTTCTCTTACTCTCTCACCACCCCACGTGTTCCCCGCTGTGCTCGCTCGCCCTGCTCGTCCGCAACCGAAAACGCTACGTGAAAAAGTACGTAGTGAAGTGTGTGATTGTCGCCATTAAAACGATCGGCAACATTATGTTGGTCACCTATCTCCTACAGTTCATGTTCGCTGTTATCGGGGTACAGCTGTTTAAGGTAAAGAGATCCAGCCATCCACTTAGAAAGCTTACTAAGCGAACGAGATTGCGTTACCACTTTCTCTCTGTCTCTCTATCTTTCTCTCTGCCTTCCTTTATTATCCTATTTTCTTTCTATCCTCCCACTCCTTGCACTTACGTTCACTTCCGTCACCCACGGCGACGGTAGTAAATTTCCGGCAGAGTATACGTATCTCGAACGACCGAATTTTGCTAAGCAAAATACGGAAAGTGACAGAAAATAGAGTAACAGATATCGCAAAACTTTAATTAATTATATAAGATAATATTCTTACTTTCGAATACAATTTTTTTATAATAGTGGATTATATTTAATCATTTTTTAAATAAATTTATCTGGGATGCTGTTAATTTTAATGTTGTATAATAAATTATATTAATGTAAAATCAGAGTTATTATGGCTTTACTTAATAAAATAAAAAAGAAACAAAGAAAGCGTTAAATAAGAATATAACTAAAAATAATGATAGAAAATTAGTTCTATCTGTCTACTCTGTAATTTGTAATATTGTGATTCCCAGCATTTTCCTTAATTTTTCTTTGGAATAGACTTAAACAAAAAAAGCTATTTTATAACATGACTTTTTTCTATCTTGATATTTTGAAGATATTAAATTAACCATAAAATTTGTCTAAGTCTATTCCAAGAGTTTCTCTTTCCCACTTTATTTCTAACTTTATCCTAAATTGTATAATAAAAGGGAGCATATCAGCAGCAAGGCACGACATTTTAGCATCAAAACGACTTCAAACGTCGCGAAGCTTCTAACGTAATAACATGATGAATAATAAGTTTTTTACAATAACGTAGATCCAGATACGATGAACGCTAAAATCACGTTATCTTTTTCTTAATTAATTGTTAAAAAGAAGAAGATAACCTGACCTTAACGTTTACCGTATCATAGATAAGCGATATTGCAAAGACTTTCTAATATTCCATAGACAATTTCGATAAGGAAAACTTCCTTCCAGAAAAGTTCCTTTTGCTGCAAAATTATCTCTGCTCGATCCGTCGGATATTATCTAATTATCTGCACGGCGTATCGATCATCGAGTCGTCAATCATTAATTATCGTGATTTCGTGCTCGATCCTGACAGCCGGAAGGACATGGAAACGATGACGGATTACCTCACGAATATACATATGCACGTGTGTCTCATTGCTGCTGATCTCTCTCTCTCTCTCTCTCTCTCTCTCTCTCTCTCTTTCTGTCTCCACTTTTACGACAATACCCTCGAGCACGGTAACGCTGTTATTAACAATATAACGCTTTTAACCAAGAAAAACCAGGCGAGATTGTCGTGTAATTATACGTCGACGTGCAAACTATATCTATATATATATATATCTATATTTTTGTATATATATTTATTCGTCACACAACCAACGATACGCATATCATATATCGCCATTGTATCCCCTTTCCCCCGTTTAAAGATAGACACCCCCTTAACCAAGCATGTCAGTTTTGCTGTATGTGAGAATGAAGCTTTAGTCGTAGTGCATGCTGGCCATCCACGTGCACCGAAACCACGAGTTACACGTGATGATGTGACAGAACGAGGCGAACTTTGGTGTAGCGGCATCCGATAAAATAACATTTAATTAAATTATGGCAAATGCTATTAATAATAAAATGAAAATGGAGTCATTAATGAAGACTCTTCATTATTCAACAAATTATTTGATTATTGAGTTATTTGAATATTGGTTTATGTCGAATTTATGATTAATAAAAACATATTGAATTAACATTTATAACGCATCTTTATAAAAATTATCAAAAATAATTCCACAACAATTCCGATCTGCCTCACTTGAAATTTGATTTATAAATGGTATTTTTATTGTGAAAGTAGTGATGTATGGATAATCGTTCGTCTCGCTTTGTCACGACTAGACACCAGTTTTCTCCACGACTTACACGATTTCACGAGGAAGAATAGACATTGTAAAGCTGAACTTAGGAACTTAGACGAAAGATAGATTGTACGAGCAGCTGTAGAGAGATCCACACAGATGTTCGCAAGACAGCGTTGTGTTTCATAGTCGTAAAGTATGAAATAGCGTTAAAGTTACTCACATGCGACTCGATCAGGACTCGAGACGCATTAGCGGGTAACTCCCCTTAGATGTATATACAGAAGTTCTGCCGTACTTCTACATATTTTGCGCGAAATTCTGCCGACTTTGTTACATACATTCATATTCACACAACGGAAGCGGAATGAAACTCGCGACGGCACAGACGCTTGTACGGATCTTCGTGAATGTTATTTTAAAATCGATGTCGCTTTTTGTGGAATTGCAGACTCTATTGAAATTCTAAGTCTCGATTAAACGCAACGTACGACGAATTACTGTCATTCTGCTTCCCTGAATAGGATGCTTGGTGAATTTATACTGCACACGATATTCGACGTACGATGATGTGATATCCAATAAGAGAATTCGGTTCTAGTTAGCAACATTTTTGTCTCCGGAAGACAAATTCTTTTATTGGATATCGGACATCGAATATCGCAGTGTGAATCCAGGATTATTAATGTGACAAATAACTCTGCTTCATGATGATGTAAATCGCTAACACGAGGATATTCAACAGGGATTAAAGTCAGCGCTCGTGGTTACGGTTCGTCCAACGTGTTGCATGAGACTTCGAATAATTTTTATTTTTTCATTTCGGATGCCAAAATGGAGTGTGCAAACGGTCGTTTTAAAACACAAAATGAGAAAAGTGATAACCGGATTTACAAGCCGCGGAATTTTCACATTCCTGTCTATCTTGATCGCGAGTATATGCGTAGCTATACTCAAACTGACATCCTCGCGGATGATTCCACGAGGATATTATATTGCTAGAAAATATGAATTTTATAGAAATTATATTATGTATATTGAAACTCTTTTTATATTTAGGAGAAATATTAAATTTGATAAAGAGCCATTTGATAAATAATATGTACAAAGTATACGACAAAAAAATAATATTATTGCAGTTGGATGGAACAGTTAATTAAATATGATTTCTTAGCAAGGTGATAAAAGTAGAGATGGAGTAGAGAGAACTGGGTCGTTGATGTTGAACAGAACATATAACGCGTCACATGTCGAAATTAATTAGTATATACATTCGTAATAATTATTCGCGAAAATTTCAAGCTCACAGATTTGTTTTAATTTCATCGTTTTTTTAAATTTAAATTATGCACATGTCGAAACATTCTTACTGTGAAGACGAAAACTAATTAAGAAAACTAGTAAATTATCAAAACATGAAAAAATATTCGACAAAAAACAAAAATTGCGAGAGATAATATATCTCCTAATAATAAATTAATATTGGAGCAGATAGTTACAAAAAATGTTAAAATTAATAATTTATTAGGATTTTTCTAGTAGTATTATTAAAGAGAGAGAGGAGTAACATTGCGGGAAAGTGAATTAAATTTGTCGGTATTTTTCTCAAACAACGTAAGCGTCGCTTGATAATGTTCGATGAATATTTTAATGTTGCTTATAATGATCGTCTATTCTACAAGCCATAGGAACGTTTTATTTTTATATAAATATTCCCACGTACACAAGTCGCTTTTTCATCAATGTATGCAAAGAGGTACGTGACGCACGATATCTGAGTCAGAAGATACGACGTATACAGAAGAAGAGAAATTAATGTTAAAATAACGAGATAGGAGAACAAAAAAAGATATTTATATATATGTCGCGAATACGGCAATAGTGCTGCTTCTGCACGAGCCGCGACACGTACGACGCCTGTGCTTTTTTACTTGCAAGCAATTATGGATTATAAAAAAAAAAGAGGGAGGCAAGAAAAAAGGGCGGTAGGGAGGCCAATCGCAAAATCATCAGCTACATCCTGTTGTTAGTAGGGATGGGTGGGTTGTGTTGTTGTTTCAATATGTTTCATTATTTTGGCCCGCACCAGCTCGTGTTACGTAGGCAATTAGTACAATTTGGCGCGTCACGGTGGCCCATTGTTCGTGCTTTTTTCCCATACCGTGTCCGAGCCCACGCGAGCGCGCCATGTCGACGGATAATGGAGCGGTCACGAAGACATGACGATTACATTGCAGGGCGCGCATTACGCGTGTATTGCAGCCTTTTAAACCGTTGAGGTGTATAATAGCGCCCACTGAAAATACCGTCATATTTCCGCACATCTTTTTCGGAAAATGACATATTATCTTCTCTAATGAATAAATGTTGTAATTATTACTGCGCGAATTCATCCAAAATTTGACGATAAAGCTATTTAGAATTAATATATTATTATTTATGAGTCTACAATATAATTTTAATATATTTCATTTTAAATTTTATCATATTTCATTTTAAATCTTAAATGAGAAATCTAAATTCTAAAAAGCTTGATATTTCTAGCTTTACAATCTTCGTACCGTCAGTTCAAAACTACATGCGAGACTTTGTATTCTCCATTATTTTTATAGAATTTTGATATCAAGCGAAATACGTATATACGTTTCGATATCAAAATTTTATAGTCGAGCGACAAGGACGGAGATTATACATTAATTTGCAGAAATATAGAGATTCGGAAGATTGAAAAGAGTGTTCCTCGTAATTATTGCACCGTCCCGCTCTGTCCACATGGTCGCAACGCAGGTTTCAAGGCGAGAGGGGCGAAGGACCCATTTTCACCGACACCTCTCCCTCAGCGTGCTTATTATGCACTCAATGTCCGTGTACCACCAAGTGTGGCGAAAACGCTTATTTATAACATGAACGTAGTCGCGGAAACGTCGAGGAATCCCACGCATCGCTCCGTACCTTGTTGTACATATGTATGCACGTGCCGACGAGGAATGTTCCTTTTTTTCCATACCACGTTTTTACCTCACGTTAACACCCTCTTATTTTGCTCGATCACATCTCATTGTTGCTGGTGCTGACAATGCTACTGCAAGAATGGCCGATTCACAGCTGATGTGTAACCCGTCATGCTGGCGATCTTTGAGATTTTAATTCTACATGGAAGAATCAATCACGTCGAGTCAAAAGATATCGAGCAAAACTCTCTTGTAACAAAACCGATCTTATCATTACGTAACAGCAACGAAACGAATTTTGTTATTATTGAGTTTCTAATTATGTATGTTTCGTATTTGATCGATTATTGAACATTAATTACTCGTACGTACGTAAACTATTCGAGTAAAAAGTAATCATTTAACCTGGTAAATGGCATCAAATTGAATTTCAAGAACGCTAGCGTGTCGTCCGCAGCTTTAACATGTTACGTAAATTCTACTCTTTTCCGTATTAACGGGCACGTTAACGGCAATCGAAATTGATGAACTTCTTGTGTTGTGTAGGGCAAGTTTTTCTTTTGTACCGATGCATCGAAAATGACGGAGGACGAGTGTCAGTAAGTTTTAATTACGTTATAAATTAATAAAATAATTTTATTTTATTTTATTGCAAAGGATCTCGCACAAACCTTATGGAAATTGAATTTCGATAGAATTAAGTTTGATGTGTTGTAGATCTTGTCCTGATAAAAGTCTCCACAGGCTCTCTGATCTCTTATAATCGTTTGTATGTAAAATATGAATCGTTTGACTTCTATGTCACTTTTCAAGACAGGTTAATACTATGATATCTTATTTTCAACATTTCTATGTCGTTATTTGTATTTTTTATATTTTTAAGTAAAAAGTTATAAGGATAATACTGACTTGATTGCTTCTCACAAATCGGAGTGCTTGATTATTGTGAGTCCCCGCGTCTCTCACAAACCGAGGTACTTGATCCATAAAGATCTGAATGAAGGAGACTGATTCGCGAAAATCCAATGTAAGGACAATTCTGAGGATGGAATTCATAGATGTTGCTCAAGATTCGACATGGTCTTAAGCTAGTTTGGGATGTCATGAACCAATCAGAAAATCATATAGCATCTTAAGACATTGCTTGAGATAATCTTGAGATTAAGAACGGACTATGGATACTTGCTTAAGGGTAGACGAGAAAGTAGGAAGATTGCGCTAGCTTTCGGAATTATTATACATATTTGACTCGCGAGAATATCCTCGCATATTATAACACAAATAAACACGCCTAAATTCAACCAAGCAGAGAACATCTAGCAAGCGTGTTAAATCTTGATTTCTACATACTTCAAGCACCCCGACTTCTAAAAGGCGAAAGAACTTACAATAATCAAACATTTAGATTCGTGAGAAGCAATCAAGTTATTATTCTTTTTACTTAAAAATATACATAGAAATAATATACATAGAGAATGTGCACTGTACTCGTTGAAAATAAAATATTGTAGTATTAAAACGTTTTGAAAAGTGACGCCTCATAGAAGTTAAACGGACCCCATGATAGGAGGTCATGCCTATGGAAATTATTTTTATCAGGATGACAAGATCTGCAACAGTCAATTCATTGAAATTCAATTTCTACAAAGTTTGTGCAAGGTCCTTTAGAAATTGTAATGTGGAAATCACAAATATCTTGAAAAGTTGTTAGTAATTTTTGCATATAATAATAATGTGTTGGCGAGAGAACATATCCAATTTAAAAATATATTGAACGTAAAGAAGAGAAAATTTTTATATAATGAGATTTCTCATTAATCCACGAACGATAGAAAATTTCAAATATAGATCACACATTCAGAATACGGATGCAAGAAACTCTCCTTTTCAGGGGTACTTATTTGGAATTCGAAAACAGTAATATTGACAAGCCGATCGTAAAACATAGAGAGTGGCAACAACATCGTTTTCATTTTGATAATGTTGCCAAGGCGATGTTGACCCTCTTTACAGTCTCGACTTTCGAAGGTTGGCCATCGTAAGTATATTTTGCATTCCATTCACAAAGAACGTTGTTTCGATTTCTATCGGAATACATTAAATACAGTACAAAAGGTTACTTATTCAAACTTGCTTTTACAGCAATCTCAATGTCGATACAACAAAGTTTCCATTAAGAACTGCTTTATTATATATTTTTCTTTTTCTTGTTATTTTCTTAAACTTTTATTTTGCTGTTCTTTGCTTCTTTGTCGATAAGTATCCCATCTTTCATACATTATTTGATAAATGTAATTTTGCTAATAGTATTAAGAAAACAGATAAATAAGTAGTTCTAAACGTAAGATATCAAGTAGTTAATGTTGTCTCTCATGTCTACTAACAGACTGTTAGAATGGTCAATCGACTCGAACCAAGAAAAACATGGACCAATTCATAACTTTCGGCCAATAGTGGCCGCCTACTACATCATCTACATCATTATTATCGCGTTCTTCATGGTGAACATCTTCGTCGGTTTCGTTATTGTCACCTTCCAGAACGAGGGCGAGCAAGAGTACAAAAACTGCGAGCTCGATAAAAATCAGGTGAATCGCACGAATATTGAACTAATCGTTTAATTGTTACGTTCAAACTATAATAACATTAATATCATGAAGAGATCACGCATGTTCAAGAATATTCTCATTTTCAATCAATTCTAAAACAAACGCTTCGAAAAACGCTTTACATCAAACTGTAATATTTGTGAAAACAATATATAATACAATCATCATGTTAAAATTAATAAAAATTAAACTTGAAAAAATAATAGACATTGAGTATCATTATGTAATTCGTAATAATTTTCTTCTGAAATATTTCGAGGTTACATGAAGAATCTCATCACGAAAGATTAATAATCTCTTCTTTCTACAGAGAAATTGCATCGAGTTCGCGCTGAAAGCTAAGCCAGTGCGTCGATATATACCGAAGCATCGAATACAATACAAAGTCTGGTGGTTCGTCACCTCCCAACCGTTCGAGTATACAATATTCACGTTAATTATGATCAACACTGTGACACTCGCAATGAAATTTTATCGACAACCGCAGATCTACACGGATGTCCTGGATGTTCTCAATATGATCTTCACCGCTGTGTTCGCCCTCGAGTTTGTGTTTAAGTTGGCCGCATTTCGATTTAAGGTGCAGACTCGCATTTGTGTGTAATTTTATAATCATAATCATTTCTTGCATTTCACATTTATTCGAAATGTTTCATTTTTAATTTCATTTTATATATTGCATTTATTTACTTTATAGTTGTGATCATAAACAAGTTCGTTAATTAATTTGCAGAATTACTTCGGCGATGCGTGGAACGTATTTGACTTTGTTATCGTGCTCGGAAGTTTCATCGATATCGTTTATTCGGAAGTTAAAGTGAGTATCAGTTGCGCTCGACTTTGACCAAATACCTGAGGCAATATTCGCAATCATATTTAAGGAGAGGAAGTGAAACTGTGTGTAACAAAACTATTTTGTCATCCTTGCAGCCCGGATCCAGCATTATTTCCATTAATTTCTTTAGACTGTTTCGTGTAATGAGATTGGTTAAGTTATTGAGCAGAGGGGAGGGCATCCGAACACTTTTATGGACATTTATCAAGTCTTTTCAGGCTCTGCCCTATGTCGCTCTTCTCATTATAATGCTCTTTTTCATTTACGCTGTGATAGGCATGCAGGTAAGCAAACGCCGATCGATGGAAAAACACGTGTTTGAAGTACATAAACGACGGTAATTTAAGCGAACGCTTCTTTTCAGGTCTTCGGAAAGATCGCGATAGACGACGATACAGCGATAAATCGCAATAACAATTTCCAATCCTTTCCGCAAGCCGTATTGGTTTTGTTTAGATCAGCAACAGGTATAAGTTTTATTTGGTTTACATTTTTTATATTAAAAGATAAAATTTTAAACAACTTTTGATCGTTTAGCAGAAATGCAATATTTAAAATGAAACGATATAATATATTATAGGACCGTATATATGATAACACAAATAGAAATCAAAGCTTTAAACGATCTAGCTGGATCTTAAATGCTTGTATGATTCTTGTGTGAATTTATATACTACGTATGTAGTTCTTAGAAACGCATGGCAAAATGATTTTTCGGTATTAAAACGCTACTAAACTACCGCAGTAATATCACGAGTTAAATTGACGATAGCAATTTAATAAATTTTTGATGTTTATTCGCATCTTCGAAACGATCTTAGTAATGTTGAATGACATATTAAAATCTGTAAATAATTAATTCTTATTGCGAAAAATATTACCTCGGTTGGGAGTCAAATCCGAATCTCTTGCATTCCGTGCGAGCGTCCTAAGCCTTTAGACTACCGAGGCATGAAAATTTTATTTAATTAAAATATATAATCGCGAAATATTATATAATTAGCCGTCAAAAGTAATTATTAAAAGTAATTACTGAACAAAATGATCGATCGATATTTGTGATCATAGGTGAGGCGTGGCAAGAAATAATGATGGATTGTTCGTCGCAAGCAAGTGTCAAATGTGATTCTAACAGCGACGAGCTCGACAAGGACAGCTGCGGGTCGGACATTGCATTTCCTTACTTCATATCCTTTTATGTTCTCTGTTCATTTCTCGTAAGTGCATCTTGTAATTATCTCATATTAGTTCTATTTTATTATTTAGATCAGCGCTGGGATTTAGGAGAAAGTGGGGGAGAGGGGGGGATGCTGTGCGCACCTAAGAGAAATTTATTGCCCTGGAATGGTTTTCCAAGTTTAAAGATATACCATATGTATGGAAATAGAAACCATAAACATTCTTCTATCATTACGTATCCTCATATCGAACAGATTTTCATTCAATAAGGTTGTTTTTTTTTTAAGGAAAAAACGGAAAAGCGAAAAAATTTCTCGCGCGTCGAGTAATTGTGCACAAAATAAAAGTCGTAAGAAATGAGTAAATTGTGGAATGTTGACAAAGAAATCAGAAAATATATTCATTATATTGCAATATAAATATATATTAAATATATTTTAAATATATATTGTATATACTAAGAAAAAATACAAAACGAATATAATAATAATGCACATATAGACTTTGGCAAAATGAAATGGCAAAATAAAATAATAATGCCAAGAAAGAAGAAACGAAAAAAATTAGTGCTAGTCATACAATATATGGAAGATGAGTAATTGTACGCATTTCAAAACGCTTGCGCAGTTATCCGTCGGTATGAAATACGATTACTTCAACAATTCCTAACCAAATTTAAATAACAGTTCAAGAGATGCACATATTAACGTACTTTAATAACGTATGCAACTTTAAATAAACAAATTAAAAATACGGACTTACCACCTTATTTTCTGAATTTTCTAAAATAACAAGAAAAGATGTGATTTCACTTTTTCGTATTTCTCTAGCTAACAATGTATTTACGTCTTATCTTTTATATTTATATCTTAAAAAAAGGACGACCTCCTAAAAATTTTATCATGATGATATCTTCATCTATTGGAAAAGTACCAGAATGCACACAATTATTCGCTGCAATTTCCCCACTTTTCCTACTTGCATATTTTGGCCGATTTTCAGTTCTTGGTTCCTGTTCCTTACTTCACCAACTCGCGTGTAAATTCTTATGCAAATAAATCCCAGCACTGATTTAGATCTTCGTTTAAGCTTCCAAATTTAATATATATCTCACGAAAAAAACAGATCATTAATCTTTTCGTCGCCGTTATTATGGACAATTTCGACTACTTAACGAGAGACTGGTCGATTCTCGGACCGCACCACTTGGACGAGTTTATTCGCCTGTGGTCCGAGTATGATCCCGACGCTAAGGGTCGAATTAAACATCTCGACGTGGTAACGTTACTAAGGAAAATATCGCCACCTTTGGGTTTCGGAAAGTTGTGTCCACATAGGGTAGCTTGCAAGGTTAGTAAATGAAACTAATAATATCATAATCATAATTATATAAATTTTAATGAAGGACACGTTAAAATTTATATAATTATAAATTCGTATTTAACAAAGAAAAAGAATGATGTGTAATTCAAAGTAAAATTTAAATTAACGGAATCATATCTAATCTTGAAATTAAAAATTCAGAGACTCGTCTCAATGAACATGCCGCTGAACAGTGACGGCACTGTATTGTTCAACGCGACTTTATTTGCCGTCGTGAGGACTTCACTAAGGATAAAAACGGAGGGCAACATTGACGATGCAAATGCCGAACTCAGGGCGGTAATCAAAAAGATCTGGAAGAGAACTAGTCCAAAGCTTTTAGATCAAGTTGTACCACCACCTGGAGGTAAGCGTTTCTCCACCACTAAAATTGATTTTCTTTCACGAAATTAAATTTACACTTCGAATCGATCTTTCCAGTGGACGACGAGGTGACGGTCGGCAAATTTTACGCGACCTTCCTCATTCAGGACTATTTCCGTCGATTCAAGAAACGTAAAGAACAGGAAATGAAGGACGGTGATAGAGATTGTCACAACACTGTGACTCTTCAAGTAAGTTTTTTTTTAAATTTAAAAGAAATTGATGTACTTAAAATATACTATTAGGTGTTGGAATTAATTCGTAGCGTTTTTAATGAAAGAATGTTATTTATTTCACATGAGCATTAAAAAATACATTAATGAAAGTACTTCCCATCACTTGTAAAACGCTACGAATTAATTCCAACACCTAATAACTTAGAATCATGCTTGGATATTTCATATATAATATTATTCGCTATATGTTATAATTATATTTTAAAAGGCCGGGTTGAGAACGTTACACGAAGCTGGCCCTGAATTGAAACGCGCGATTTCCGGTAATTTAGAAGAACTTCTCGACGACAATCCGGAACCTATGCACAGGGTAAGACAGCGGTCTTTTTATATATTATCTCCCGAGAAACTTATTAATGTAATTGAATTAATGTAATTGAACTTCTACATATTATGCAATTATTTAATATTTTTAGAGAAATCACTCGCTCTTTGGCAGCGTATGGTCCAGCATGCGAAAAGGACATCACTTTCATAGAGCGAAATCGCTGAAGGTTAATTCTACCGCTGCGAAGGCACGTAATGTTTTAATTTTGATGTAGAATACAATTCCTATCGGTTGTTCTAATCGTAAACTTTCTTACAGGCTTCTCCGACCAATTCCATAGATTTTCTACCGTATGCCTCGTTACGGAGAACCGCCGTCACGGATGTCACCAGACAAATCGCTCAGCAAATTGTGCCAAATATAGCAGGGTAATTTTTCACGTATTTGAATTGATATAGATTAGGCGCGTCAGAAAAATGAAAATTAAATTCTTCAATAATTTTTCTTTACAATTCCGAATGTTTCCATCTATTATTAAATTATTTTAGACATTTGCAAAATTTTTTGAACACTTTATTGCCCGTGTTTCTATCAATGTAATTTAATTTAATCTTGATTAAACTATAACTCCTCATCTTTTTTCATTTTTAAATATTAGAAAAAGATAAAAAGTAAATTGAATCTCGAAGTTAAAATTAATTTACATTGGTAAACACGGACATTAATCTTTATAACTTTACATCTATTTGATCATGAATATTAAAATTTAATCTAAAGAACGTTGTTTATATTTTTTCTAATGCCTATAATAAAAGTTATTAATTTATTAAATAATGCTAGTTCAATTATATTAATTACGAATTATGAATTGATGTATAAAAAAATAATTCTATAGTGGTTTAAGCGACGGCGCGATGAACCAGTTGGGAACTGATTTGCGACTGGCAGTCGAAGAGAATATACCTCTAAGACCACTCGCTGTCTTCGGTAATCCGGCGCAACAAACGTCTTACAAAGTGGTCGAGTAAGTACAGAGCGCGTACAGAGCGAGCGAACGTGCGATAAATTGCAGGGAGTTTTTATTAGAATTATTATATCCGTGTGTAATCGATAGTTATTATTTCTCATAAAGATTTTATTTTTTTCTATTTTTCGATTTATCACGTAATGGTGCATGCAGGACGTTCATCAATTTGACTTTTTAATTGGTTCATTATACGAAATAATCCCGTAAATTTACGTAGTCGAGATAGAACGCTACGTCACGTTTTATTTTCTCTTTTGTTAAACGCGCAGTAATATAAAATGATAAAAAATGGACGATGCGATTTATCAATATTGTAATTTATTTGTCAATGATAAATTTGAATCCTCAATATTTTTAGATGACCTTTAGCTAAATTTTCTCACTTGCGACAAATTATTTCGTCTCTTAGAGTGGGTCGATTCGTATCATCTCTCATTATCCCTTTCGCTTTTCTGTTTACTATCGTACCGTTTCAGTGGATCGGGTAGCGGTAACTATCTCCATCCCAATAGCGAATATGGTAAGACAAGTTAGGGCGATCAGTAGCTGGCTTTCCATTTTTTTTGTTTTTTTTTTTTTTTTTGTTGAGTCGCATTGCTTGCTCTGCGCGGCTGCATGTGTCTTTCATTAATTCGCCTCGAGAATCCCGTTCAACTACGTTCTTACAAGAAATCGGACATGATATTCATGTAAAAACTGATTAAACGGGAGTTGATTTTGCAAGATTGCGAGAATAATTAGACGTGCGGGTCGCACATGTATTTCAAAATGCAAAAAGAATGCGTTTGGGTCCCGCCCGTAATAACATTTATGTCCGGCTGATCGCATGTTGTTTGTACTACTACTACTAATCGTAGATTATCGCTACATATTGATGATAATGCTTGTTAAGCGCCTCCAAATGCCTCGATGAAAACATGACTCTTAGGTCGATTTATAATAAAAATACTAGAGGTGTGCGAAAACGCGAATAGATTGGGACGGGAATTTTTGTCGGGATCGGGTCGAATTTCCGAAGTTTTCGGGATTTCCAACAGAGTCGGGATTCCCGATAGAATCGGGATTCCCGGCAGAGTTGGGTTTCTCGAAAGAATCAAGATTCTCGAAAGAATCGAGATTCCCGATTCAATATTCTCGAGTCTGTCGCTTTTCCTGAAAATTCGATTGCCATTTCGAGACTCGTTTTAATAAAAATTTTGTAATTGTAATCATCAAGCACAAATATAGAATTTGTCGTTAAGATTTGTTAAAGCGACTCTTAAGTAGCAATCAGGTTGTCGAAATTTTCGGGAATATAAATTCTTTCGGGAATCTCGACTTTTTATCGAGAATCTCAACTTCCTCGAGAATCCCGGACATTTTCGGGAATCTCGACTCTGTCGAGAATTCCAAACATTTTCGAAAATCCCGATACTTTCAAGAATCTCGAAATTTTCGAGACCCGACTCAACTCGATCCGATGTCTTCCCGACCCGTCTCGATCATTGGGTTCTCGATATTTTCGGGTCCTCGCACACCTCTAAAAAAACACATATTAATTTTTTTATACTATTTTAAAAATTAATTTCAATTATTTTTGATTAAATAACACATACCTATCTCATAGTATATTTCTTCTTACGAAATCTTGAACAATTAAATCTAATACAGAAAGTGAAATAAATAATAAAAGAGAGATCTGAGATGAGAAGAGGAAACAAATTTGTCCATATTAAAGAGACAACCATTATTTATCATCTCAGATATCTAATGTTTGTGTTCTTTCAGATGGCAAATTTTCCCTACGGTATTTTAGATTTTCACTTAGAATACCTCTCTGTTATTTTAAGTAAAATATCTCGAGGCTTTTTTCGGGAGTTCATGGATCTGCCATAACATGTATTAACGTTACATGCATTAACGTACTAAGAACGGCCGTTACGCTTTTCTTTTCTTCCTTCGCCGTCCTATCCCGCGTGTGCGTGTGCACGCTCGTGCAGTCTTCAGGACGGAATCGAGCGGCAGTTGACGCCACCCACGCCTCCACCGCGACGGAACGCACCGTCCTCGTCCACCGGCACTCCGATCATCGGCACCGTCGGCGCCGTGCACATCCCTGCCGTCACAGCGGCAGCAACGGCAGCGACGGCAGGCACCGCCGCAGGGACGAACTGTTATTATACCTACGCGTCGCGAGGCTGCTGCGTCGATTGCGCAGTCTGGAGCAATCACGGTACGGGAATGGCCAGTTTATGTTCATTTCTACTAATGTAGATTAACTTTAATCTCGGTTTAATTCACTCTTTAAATTCTATGAAGTTGAATATCACTTTAAGGAATGAAAATTGAGTCAGTCTTGAAAAACAATGGTTCAATTTTCAATCTTTAAGAGTGAGACTTCACTCTTGAGAGTAATAATTTACTCAAAAAGTTTTAGAGAGCACTTTTTATTTTCTTCTAAGAATTAGGAAAAGATGAAGAGTAAATTGAATTGAAATTAAAGCTAATCTACATTGATAGAAGTGAACATTAGTGAGTCGCAAAGTCCTGTTGCTATGCTGGCGAAAGAACTTACTGACCTCTTGGTTTCACTTTCCAGTCAATTAATTTACTTATAATTCATTTTACTCATCTATAAAACTAAATTCTCTTGAGTATTTAATACAAATAGAATATTGAAAAATTGGAAATTATTATTAAAATTATTACAAGTATTGGTGTAAAAATAAATGAATGATTATAGAAAAATGAAACATACAATAGACAATTATCTAATAAAACAAACAAAATTAACAGCGTATTAAATTAAGAGTATTGTATTTATATATTGAACGTTTCGCTTTTCGTTCTTTTTTAATTTTATTCAATAAAATTTCGTCGCGCCCGCCAGTATAGTAAGATCGACTTGCGAAAAATAGGCGTGATTAGGCATTATTTCCCATTGATAAACGTCCCCGTGTCCTCGCACGCAGCCATAGACGACTGTAACGACGAGGACACGTCAACCGGAAGCGGATCGAGCGATTCCGGCAAGTGGAACCCGCACTCGGAGGGTGGCGTGGCGCGGGGCACGACAGGGAAACCCCATGTCACCGTGCTGGGCGGCCGGTCGTCGAAGCGCCGGGCTAAGGCCCGTCATGATGCTGCGACTGCCGGTGGCAAGTCGGCTCCAGCGAGCTTCCGGTCGCGGGATGAAGCCGCTGCAGCCGCCACGGCCGGTGCCGCTTCGTCGTCAGGCCCCGGCTCGCGCACCGTCGCCAATGGCCTTAAAATGGCACAGAACCAAGCGATCGCCGTGGCCGGCTTCCTCGCCGATGTCGATTCGCGACAATGGCGCGTCTGCGCCTCCTGCTTGTCACACCGAGCGTCATCCTACCACGGCAGAGGTGACTAAAGCACGCGTGAATAAATCTTTTGCGATCGTATAGATGGTATAGATATACTATGATACCAATTATTTTTATGAACGATTAAAATTATTTACAATTTATGTTTTATAGTATTGTCCAACATTTTATTTTTTCAAACAACTAATAAGTTGTCTTTTAGAATAAATGAAAAAATTATAATTATGATGTATAACATAGTTATGATTTATAAGTTTTACGATCTGTTTTAAACTTTTGTAAAGTAATAAAGTAACTATGTATGAAATTTATCATGTCAGGTAATATTTTAACAAAGTCAGGATAAAAATTAAATATTTAATATTTAAAAACTATCGATCGCAAAAGATTAATAAATAATAATGTATGAGCAATAATTCTCTTATTTCATTTGTTCAAGATTTTATTATTCATTTTCTTGATTTACGCTTCAATTATCTCTGCAATTCTCCTTGATAATTTGTTAAAATTTCTATCATTTTCATAAAAAAAGCACAGAATTATTAAATATTATTTCTTTCCTAATCAAAGAATAATTCAATTAAAATTTGATTTGATGTAAAGTGATTATAAAGCAGTAAAAATAATTTTCTCGAATGAAAATCGAATGAATCTAACATGTAAAGTCTACAAAAGCAGACAGCTTGACGTGTAAGGTACAATCATTTTTCATTCGAACAACCCCTGCATGATAAAATTTCCCGAGAGGGATCGACGCAAAAAATATACGAAGAGAGACGTGGATACGAAGCAAAGTGTTGCTCAGGTGGTCAACCGCTGCTCGAAGCACGCGTTCTGTCAGCTTTCAAACTAATCTCCTAATAGTCTTGTTACCTAATGCTTTATTCTTAACTGCAATTCGATTAATACACCTAATATTAGTAATTTCGTAAAGCTTGAAAGAAGTACTCGTGTGTCACTAAATCAGTTTATGTGTGCTATGCTCGCTAATGCAAATGGCCTTTCGGCAAAAGTAAATCGAAAGCGATAAGGAGGCAGGGTGTGACTTATTCGAGCTAACACTCTGACGCCTCTCCTCGTTCGTCAGTTTCCTGGGCCAAAGAGAGTAATGGAAGCGTCGGCGCAGAGCGCCTGTCCCACAGTATGCCCGGCAGTCCTGCGGACCGGAAGCCGAACTTTGAGGTCATTGGAAGCGCGGAGAGCCTCGTTGGACGAGTGAGTTTCAGAATAAAGGATAAGAATCAGTCAATAAGTAACTTTAACTGCATCTTAATTTTTAAGGGAAAAATAAAGGTTAATTATTGACTCACTTATATCATAAAAAAAGATAAATCGAAACCTAAAAATAATAAAACAATTTTTCATACGTTTTTTTCAGGTCCTGGTGGAACAAGGTCTGGGCAAATTCTGTGATCCGGATTTCGTACGATACACGTCGCGTGAGATGCAAGAGGCGTTGGACATGACGCGCGAGGAGATGGATCAAGCAGCTCACCAGTTACTCCTTCAGGAGCGACGTGGTCAGCCGTTGACCTATGAGTTACAGCAGGGCGCGGAGCAGCAACAGCTGCAGCCGTGGAGCACCCAGCAACAGACCACGACCGGCATCGGTTATCAACCGTTACAGGAACAGCCACCGAGTCAGCCGGTCTATCGCCAGCTGCACTCTTCCAGCTACCGTCGCAGTAGTAACCGACAACAACAGCAACAGCGACAATCGCCGTCCTAGCAGGACGAGAAGCTCGCTGCGACGCGAACATCGTCCACGTAACCCGAAAATTCTTACTCCCCCTCATTGGGAGTAGTCGCCGAAATACCGAGATCGCCAGTTAACATGAAGTAACTGCGAAGAATCATCGTGACCTCTTCATCAGGATCTGAATCAATCGCGTGAGTTCGATGGATTCAGACTGCACGGGGTTTAATCGCCGTTGTTGTTGTTGTTGCTCGAAAAGCACTGAGGACGCTTTATAAACTGTTCCGAATATGTATAGTTGTAGTTAGGTGCGGATTGAGAGATGTCACTCGACAAAACGCTGGTTTAATCTAAGGAAAAGCGGGCCAAAATCGTGACGAAAGGCGGCCGCTCAATGTCGAGATGTTCATCCCGTGATGAACACCAATGAACGCGTATTTTCGTTCGAGCAAATATTTTCTAACCGAACGCGCGTGTTTATCCGACATTTTTGAGTCATGCGAATCGCTCGTTAACTTGACATGATATCTCGGACGAGATGCGTGCGAGTTATAATAGAGCAAAGCAAGTTGCTGTTCGTTTAGGCACAAGAATATGTAGACTTTTAAGATGTATTTTCGCCGCGATGGATGATCGGAATGATCTAAGGAATCATCACGGCGCGGAGCTTCATTTTTTGAATGTCGAACAATCGCGAGATTAAAATCGACGGAATATCCCGGGACTTGGGACTCCCGACGGGATTGAGTTTATTTCTCTAGTAACAATCTTGTAGAAATTTGCCGTTGTTTTGATTTAACATTAATCTCCGTTTTTGGTTCGATTCTTTCTGATCATGGGAGATACGGCGAACGCCGCGTGTACTCCACATACAGAAAATAGACGAATTAAAATGAAAGTAATAGGAAATATTGTTCTACGAAACTTCTCATGGATTTTAGTGATTGATTAAAAAATTCTTAAAATAATATAAATTTAAATAGTAATTTTTATATAATTTAATCTATATAAAAAGCGCCTGGAAATAATAAATTAGAAATTGAGAAAGTAAATTCCTCTCTCAGGATTAAAAGATATAATATTAAAATAAATTTCGTATCAGTATTAAAAAGAGAAATACAAAAGAGAAATCGAAACATCTGAAATTATGAATATTTAAAACTTCTCATGTTAAAGATTAAGTCAAATCTTATAAAAATAAATTTTTCTCAATTATCTTAATTCGTCTATTTTTACAGCGATCTAATGTTTTCTTTTTCAAAAACTCATCTATTTTAACTTTTTACGATGCTTCATAGAATATTTATTATTATCTTATAAGAGTATTCTGACGTAATAACTTTTTATCTCACTATAATTTCCTATTGGACAGTAAAAAAAATCTCTCTTCTATACAGACAGGTAAGCAACGCGAAGAAGTTAAATAAAAGTGTTAAAATAAAATTCGAATCGTAAAGAGTTAAGATAGGATGAAAAACACGTCGGCGGATGATCGCTCTTGTTGTTCTCATTATTGATTACTCTCGTTATCCTTATTCCGATGATTACCGGTTACTAGCACGATAATTACAACTCATGATTCATGCGTATATGGATTCTAGACGAGATAACAAGTGCCTAAGTATCTATAACTTCTCTTGGACCAGAGAAAGACTTTTATCAACTTAGACAAAGTAAACGATTATTATTGCGAATTATTATTGCGCGAGAAGAGGGAGCTGCGAATCGAGTGTGTTGTACACTATTGATGACATGTTGTGACGATATATAGATATTATTCGTATTTGTAATTGTGTACATAACACCGTTGTGCGCGTATATTTCCGCTGAGATGCGTGAGGATGAATGGCCGATAAACTAGCGCTGCGAGAGATTCGAGATTATTATATTAATATATATATATATATAAATATATATCTCTAGATGGCAATCTCTATACAAAACGAGAATAGCGGGGCGAGGGTGTAATAGGAACGGGGTAAATAGATGGGACGTACACGGATCTTTTTCCTCTTGAAGAAATAATATGGTCACGCGATATATGATTTTTATTATGTAAAATGTAAACTCGGATGTGATGACGATCGAACATCAAGATCTGAATCACGAATCTCTTTCTCTCTCTCTCTCTCTCTCTCTCTCTCTCTCTCTCTCTTTCAATTCACGATTACACCCCTTCAAGCATGCTCAACAATACGGAGAGCTTTTTAAAAAGCCACTTCATAGATATTCCGACATTCTCATCTCCGGGGGACTCGCGCCATTTACGAGAGATTTACCGGTAATTTTTAATTAACCACGAGCTAACTGAAAAGTTTCACTCCAATCAGCTAACGTTTGACCTCGAAAATATTCTGTTATATTGTGAGAAATTAATGATAGTAATCATAGTTCGCTAGCTTTACAGAAAATTTATAACGTTGAGCGAAAGTCGTAATTAAAGGACCAATTAAAGACGGAATTAAATCAATCGAAATAAAAATCATAAAACGATTTAAAATTAATCGGCTTTTAATATATAATAATGAAATGTATATTAAATGTAATATTATAATAATTTTACGGAATAATTGTAAGTAATGTATTACAACAGAATACAAGCGAAAAATTGCTCTAGATAACTTATCGCGCCTTTATGCGAAATTTTTGGAATAAATTGTTTGGAAATAGCGCGAGTCCTCTCTTTCATGCATAAAGAGTTCACTCGTAAATGAATGCAGCCGACAGAGAACCGCAGCAGCCGCAGCAATGCAATCTCCGATTACAACAAATAGAAATCGCGTTATTGATGTATATCATTCGAGTGAGTTTGAGATACGCAGAAACGTGAGATTGAAAACCGGAGGGTGCATGGACACTGAAGCTAACTATATAAATGTTAACTTATAGACGTTGACAAATTTTTAAGCTCTCGTAAATTTTATAAGTACTCGTCAATCGGCGTGGTTCTGGAGATTTGTTGCGTAATGCTTCAATTTTTCCCATTTGTATACTATGTCGAACCGAAAAAAGAAAGAATGCAACGTGGAGAGAACGTGTAGAACTAATTAGAATTCTAATGTTTAATGGAAGAGACCTCAGATCAGAGTTTCGTCGATTTAGGGCGAATGCTAGGCGATTGACAAATCGGTTTATTGTTATACGGATTACTACGGACTGCTAGTTTGAATACTTTCAGAACCACGTTCCTCGACAGCCTTTCGGCTTGTCTACGACCAATGCAAATTCCACTCTCTCACGCACATCTCTTCGCGAATTTTCCTACGTACAACTCGCCAATCTATTTTCCCATCTTATGTTTCTTTTGTATATTATTTTGCTTTATCCTAACGCTCTCTCTCTTTACAAGTCCAAGAGTTCCTTGTTTGTATTGATCATCGACTTGTAAATCGCCCGATGTATAAATGATCGAAGATTTTTTTCCCTTATCTTTGATTTTGTCTCTTTAATCGATTGCGTTATATGTCTCACGTTTGACGCTCTATATATTAATTTTAGTTGATTATGCCTCCCTTTTTTTATAATTATTCTCTTTCTTTATTGGAAATGATAACGCGAAACCGTTATTATACATATATAAACATAGTATATATATATATATATATGTATATGTATATATATATACACACACACACACACACACATATATATATATATATACTATATATATATATATATATGTGTGTGTGTGTATATATACACACACACACACACACACACACATATATATATATATATATAGTATATATATATATATACGTGTGTGTGTATGTATATATACACATACATATGCCAAATTTTTAGAGAAGAGTTGGATGATGCTGAAGCAGTAAGTGTAAATTACAGAGACTACGGGTCCGTAAACATGACCACAAGTAGAATTTTTTACGCTCTGTAAGGTAATATAGATCGCCGTCTGTTCCTCTCGTCTCTCGCAGACGAAAGAGATACAAAATACAAAAATAAAAAAAAGTAAATAGAGCGCCACACGGTCCAGAACCACTAATGTTTAAAAATCCGAAGTCTGTTTATATCTTATGATGTCTGAATAAAAATTGTCATAGTAATTAAAACCCCGTGCAATCGATCTTTTTCGTTCATAATCTACGTATACGTACATACATATACGCATATACGTGTATATTTTGCTAGGATTTAACACTAGAACAACTAAAGCAGTCAAAATAATTTGATTATCAAATTGACATGCATTTGATTGAAATGCATTTTCCATGACTTTTGTTGCAATATGTAAATGATTAAATTTATTTTTCCCATTCATCCTTTTTTTTCAAATGAGTATATAGAGGATTCCAAAATAATCGCTAAATATTTTATGAGCAGGTAGAGTGGACTGAATTAGTCTATCCTCTACGAAAAATAACATTTTGTAATTTTCGCAATAGTTAACAAGATATTAAAATTGCCGAAAATTGGTCTTCAATAATTTTTTGCTCAAATACTATCGATTTTACAGAAAAACTGCAAGAAAAACAAAACTGCAAGAAGAATAAAAATTGTTTATTTTTTTCTCATAGAACTCTAAGAATTTTTTAAGAATTTTTTAATATCATATTTTTTCATGTTGGCAAAAATAAGAAGAATAAAATTATAAATTGTAAAATAAGATTTAGAATATATAAGATAGTATTTAAATAAAAAATTATTGAAAATCAATTTTCGACAATTTTTAGTAATTAATATGTTATTAACTATTGCGAAAATTGCAAAATGGTAGAAGAGACTTTTCAAGTCAGTTTAGTCCGCTCTCCTTGGCCATGAAATATTTAGTGATTATTTTGGGACATCCTGTATATTTAAATAATAGAAACAGGTAATTAATCTTCGCTAGTTCTAGTGTTAATAAAGTTTTCAGCAAGAGGAAAGATATCGGCGTTGGATTCTTGGACAGATCATCATCTGACATTTAAATGGTGAAAACGACAGGCAGATAGATTATTCGTGATTTAAAATTGAAAAGAGACTATTTTGCTTGCGAAATGAACGTAGCTTCATTTGTGCGCAATAGAATAGTCAATTTTTCAACGTTTTAATAACATAATCTTTGGCTGTTTATATACCGTTTTACAATGAAACAAAATTTACAACGAAATGTGTTAAGTTCCGTTTACAATAAGTTATAATAAACCGATAATGCGGAAAAAAAATATATGTATATGTCGTATATTATTACGAAATTTCGAATATCGTAAATACCGTATGGTAATATCGTGTGGTAATCGCGTATAGAAAGACCAAATATTTTCCAATATTTTCGTGAGACTGAAAAACGATCAGGGAGGAACGGTCGAGAATAGTATAGTTAAAAACAAGAGAAAAATTATGAATCGATTGGAAAAAAATATAATTCCAGTCAGCCGAGAGAAATTTAAAAAGGAAGCCGACATGAAATTTGCCCCAAAATATTTTTTGCTTAATAGAGTATTCTGTATGATATACATATATAAATGTGTACGTTTTCATAAAATGCGCGGAAAGCTGAAGATATTCACGTATTTCTACTGTATTAAGATTGTTTTTCGATCTATTTGTTACGAATAATGCTCGAGTCGTTCAAATAAAATGATATTGATAGTCGGAAATTAATATTAATTGTAAATATTAATAATAATAGTAACGTCGGGTATAGTGCGATAAAAGACGCAAAATTTCTCAATAAAAGAGATAGCGTTTAGCGTGCGTGATAATGGAAACAAAGTGCACAATAATTATATTCATCTACTATGTTAGATTATAGTGGCGTACAGACAACTAGATTTGTCAAAGGATGCATCTTAATTATATTTCACGTAAGTTTAGAGCAATGCGTAATGCCGTGTGTTTCAATATGGAATATTCTAAACTTGGAATGTTATGAAATATGAAGTGAGAAAAATAGGAAATAAAATTGAACGGACTAAAATGAGATTTCTTCACGAAATCCTATTATTTCGCAACTTATTGCCTTCGAAAAATAATTTTCTTTTTTTAGCGATATATATATATATATATATATATATATATATATATATATATATATATAGGATGTTTGATCAGTAACGATAAAACTCTCGCATAAAGATAGAGCGGATTGAACTGAGTCTCGAAAAGTCCTATACCATTTTACAATTTCCGCAATAGTTAACAAGATATTAATTACTAAATCGTCAAATATTGATTTTCTTAGAGAAGAAATATTGATTTTAGAGAGAAGAAAATAAACAATTTTTGTCTCTTGCTACTTTTCTATAAAGTTGATAGTACTTCGAGTAAAAAGTGATTGAAAACCAATACTTGGTGATATTTAGTAATTGGTATCTTGTTAATTATTACGAAAATTGCAAAATGGTACTTTTCGATAGGACTTTTATAATAGGACTTTTCGATTCAGTTTAGTCTGCTCTACTTTTATGCGAGAGTTTTATCGTTACTTATCAAACATCCTGTATAGAGAGAATAGGTAAGATTTATAAAATATATTACAGAAATTATTTTCATAAATCAAGATAAAAACGCAAGAAAAACATTTTACAAATTTAGCAACAATATGTTTCTTCACTTGGGATTAAATAATACTTCCATTCGTTCAAAACGTTCATATAATTATAGCAAATGAAGGATTCATATAAACAGGATAAAAAAGGATCAGTACTCACAGAATAGGATTACGGGAACACTTATCGATGAGCAATTTTATCCAATAGGCATCTTTCAAAACATTCTCGTTTATTTATAAAGTCCGTCGTTCTCCTTTGGCCATTGCCTTTCTTCGATGGCAGCAGCTCTTCTTATATTTTACAGTACTTACAATATGAAATGTAGGTCAGCCGCGAAAATTCATGTTGCCAAAAAAACTATACACAGGAGTTCTTCTAGATCATAAGCTTCATCTTCATGGAAGTAATGGTCGGGTAGAAGCACGGTTTTAAAGGTACCTTCAAAGTGTACAACGCTTAGAAATAAAACGTCACAAAATCGACTGAACAAAGTACGTCGAATTTTTTGGTATGCCGTGCGACTAATTTGTGCACGTATCAGCTATAACAAGGCACAAGTATACATGCGAACTGGCATTCAATAAGTAAGCTAAGTTTTTGTCCTCCAGTCTTAATTTTCATTTATAATTCTCTAGAGAAGAATTCCATTTCGAGGAACGAAATGACCGTTGCTTCGGAATCGAGAAATTGAATTAGAGTTCAATAAGTTAGAAGAAAATTTCGAGCTTAGCGTGCAGTTAATATTATTTTGTCATCTGCGCCGCTTTCTTTGCCTTCACGAGCTCAACTAATTCCTGCAATAAAGACAAACAAGCATAGCATTAGCTCAATTCATTATTCTTATAGTTATATTTGATAATACATACTTAATACTCGATATTAAATTATTAATTATTTCAAACATACATCGCGTTTTATCTTTCTCCCTTTCATTTTATAAGAAAAACTTTATGCAAGCATAACAATGTTTAATTTGATATCTATGTAAAACTCAAGATTATATACTTGCATTACGTGACTATAATATATAAATTATATAATATTTTTTTCTTAGGCCTACCTTATATCTTTTCATACATTCCTTTTTCGTTCTAGTAGGTATACACGCCGCGATCTGATCCCATCTGTCTGAAACCGTCGTCGGAAAGGTTTTCAATGCTTGTTCCAAGAGTTTTTGTTCACCCGGTGTCCATGGTGCCAATTCTTTTTTCATCTCCTTGGATTCTACGGCAACACCATTCGCAATTGGATGATCTAGACGCTCCGTAACGGCTGGCATTCTTTCTTCAATAGCTTCCTTGCTCTTTTTCTCAGCAATGAAATTGTCGAAAGCTTTCTTATTCGCCTGTTCTTTTAAACTCGATTTGCTAAAGTCAGTTGATTGTAGACTTTTGGCCTTTGCCAGAACTTCCTTGGCATCGCGGGTAACTCCACTGGTGGAAGTGCTGTGTTGATTAATGAAATTTGCTACCACCTCCCAACGTTGATTAGTACCAGCAGGAAACAGATTAACTGCTTTTATTAAAAGTTGCAAGTCATTCTCGCTCCAGGGTGCGGTACAAGTTTTGGTCTGCTTATCAGGCATGTTTCTCGCATCGTTATTGATGACATTTACACGGCGTTCTGCTTCAATTATTCGTTCAGCCTTTTCAACGATGCTCAGAAACGCGGCTCTGCCGTTAGTTTGAAGATTCTTCATCGCCTCTTCCAGCTGCACAAGCTTAAACAGTTCACAGATCTTCTCTACGCTTTCCATGTGTCGGAGACTCTCTTCCGAACTTTTCGTAAAATAATCGTTTGCCTTGCAAAAATCTCTGAACGCCTTCCTTTCTTTGCGTAATGCCTTCTTTTGTACTTCTCGCTCCTGCTTCAGCGCATCTTGCTTTGCTCTTTCTTCGGATTCTCTTTTCTCTTTCTCTAATCTTTCTTTCTCTGCCGCATCCCGTGCTATTCTCTTTTCTTCTTGTTGTCGAGCCTTTGCTGCCTCCTGCTTTGCCTTCTTCACAGCATTCTTCTTATCTTTATCCTCTTGCTGGAATTTCTTTATCCTAGGATCTATATTGTAAGCCATGTCCACTAAAGTGCGTATTCGCATCATCTCCTCTTTTTTCCGTTTTGCTCTTGTGGCTTTGTTCTTCTTCTCGATCCATTTCCGCATGTCTCGGCTGCAATTAATTTTGTTGTAACATTGTTTTACAATTTTTCTCGAGAAAATCTTGTGATTTGTTGTACTTACTCTTGACCACTCTCCTTGTCTTCCTCGTCAAGATACGAATACTCGCGCCAGGAATCAAAGTCGTACCAGAATGAGTAGAATTGTTCTACCTTCTCTCGTGACATGAATGGCCCACCCAATCGTGGCACAGGCTTTTTCATAGACCATCGTGAGTTCTCTTTGAAAGCTTTACCTAACACCCCGTAAAAATTGTTCCGACAGTCCTTCTCATCTGGAAGATTGTCATTAAAATAAGGATCAACACTATCATAGCTTCGCCTCTTAACTTGACTCCCTAGGGTTTCCCAAGCACGAGTTATACACGTGAAGTAGTCGTCGTCTGGTCGGATTTCCTCGCCCATTGCTTTGCGCTTATCAGGATGATGCTTTAATATTTTCAGTTTGTCTGTAATATATGTATTAGATATATCCAATCAATTGTCAATTTCAAATCAGAATTAGAGTCACAAAAAATGTAAGCAGTAACAAATCAAACATGTTAATTTCCTTATTGTCTTACTGCTTAAATTTTTCTGTGCTATGACCCTTAGATTAATATTACATATGTTGTATGATGAAGTCTGATAATTGACAGGACAGAGAGGTTCTCCAATCTTTCTATCCTGTAGCCAACAGGCTTGAGAAATTTGTCATACGACAAATTTAGTATCAGCTTTATGTTTACATTCCTCTATAAAGCATTTTTTACATACAAGCTCTTTTGATAATATCTTCGGTCGCTCGATGTCTAAGATCTTTTATGCCCAGAACAGCATAATGGTCCTGATCCTTCCAGTCTCTTGGATCCAATGACCTAAGGTATTCAAGATCGTCCTCAAATTGATATTGAGACAGATCTTCCTCTTCATCTGATGATTCCGAGACACTGCCTTGTATGAGACTGCGATGGAATTGGGTTCGCCATGCCAGTGCAGTTGAATATAAAACTACTGGACCCGCTGTACTGGTGCTGGTCTTGCCTGGATCTGCAATAAATTGGTTTCAAGACTTATTTCGAAAAAAAAAAGCTGTAAAAAATTGATGAGATAACGTGAGTTATAGATGTGAACAAGATCACAGATAGATTGTCAGATGCAAAATTAGGATCATATGATATAAATTCAAATACTTATAAGTGACCACCTCAACGAAATTGTGTGAACTTTGCGTGAATCGGAAATTGTTTCACCGTAATAAGAGACAAATCAAGCTAATTGATCGATACTAAAAATCTATCGAAATGCGCGAGGTCATCCGAAAACCCCGCTGTTTCTTGATACCTTTAATCAATCATAACCTCAAAAGACCGGTGTGCAGCGAAGACGCATAGACGGCTTACCGGATATGGAATCGAATGCTGCGGAGTCCTCGTTCCCGGTGCCGTCTGTCATCGTCGTACGATCTTCGTGATGAGCCGGTCGAGTTAGTCCTAAAACCGCACACGGGACACGCGGAAGGATTTGTCGATCACGTTATGTAGAGATATACATTCCGAAATCCAAATAAATCTGAAAAATTCGACTCGAACTGGCGAATGCCTGCAACCAGTGCAACCTGCAACTTTCGAGCAATTCGACAAACTTTCGAGAATTTCGAGCTTCTCGAATAGTCTCGAGAGTCTCGAATACGAACTAACACGAATCTGCACGAACTATGCCATGAACTATGATTCACTAGAGTCCTATATACAATACAATATAAAGAGATCCGACATTGATTTCCGAGTTTCTGATTGGCAGTCTGATATGTATTCTGATTGGGCATCTCCTCCTAAGTGAAACAACTATTGTATATTGGCTGCGTTCAGTGGACTCAATAATTGAATGAGAAAGGAAACTATTCCTCTTGATCTAAAAACTAACCCAATCAGCGCGAAGAAAATTTCCAACAGTTGCAAAATAAACGTTCTGCTGAACGTAGCCATTATGATCACTGAGCCTTTATTTTTGAAAAGTATTGGCTTCTGCACACAGAACGCAGCAACGTTTGACGCGCGACGAAAGTTGGCGCGATAGCCGATTAACGTCTCGCTTGCTCGGAAGTAATAAATAAATAATTTTCACCGCGCGACAAAAGTTGAACTCAATCAAACTTTTGCCGCACGGCGGAAGTATAATGGCTTCTGTAAAATGTGATGCGGTAGCCAATAAGCTTACAGCTCCTAATGTATTCATTGGTTACCGTGTCTCATTTCGCCGCGCGGCAAGCGTTTCCGCGTCTAGTGTGCAGAAGATATAAATATTACATTTCTGGAAGTTTTGCATAGTGAGGCCGAATATATAATATATAGATATAAAATATCTACAGAACGATACCGACAACTGTCGATAGGCGTATAGACTGTTACGGAATCGCGCCCCTGGACGGCGTTCAGAAATTAAGGTACAATTTCATGCAGCAAAGGAGATTCTGGATGATATTGCGAAGTTTAAAGCAATTCAACGCGACGCGTTTCACTGTTTCATAATCGCAATAAAAGTTCGAAATTATTCAAATACAACGAACTACCTCTCTATAAAAATTTCAATTTTACAAAGAAAAATAATAACTTCAATAAATATTAGAAACGATTGGAATGCCATAAATAAATATTACATCAGTTAATTAACATAAGATATTTTTCTATCATGGAAATTAATATCAAAACAACGAAATGTGAAATATATGCGAAATGGAAATATAAAATTCGAAATTCATTTATTATTTGTTAATTATAAATACTCTCTTCCCCCCCCTCTCTCTCTCTCTCTCTCAAATATAAATCACATATTAGTTTAAACATTTGGAATTCATTGTGTGACATATGTACCACATCGAACATTCATATATCATCTTTATTCAATAATGCTTGTAATTAAACAGTGCTTTAATTAACAAGGCATGGTTCGATTTAATGTGAGTGTATACATGTACAAGATGGAAGGCACGTGTTTTCCTGTATTTATCTCGCGAAGTTCCACATCTTAGAACTTTTACTCACCCTATAAAATGTTTTTAGATATAGATAACTTATAATTAAAGACTTCTATATTTAGACTGCTGATTCCTATGTATGTATGTAATAAAAAGAAATGAACCTAATTCCAAGTTTATCCTTAATTTAGTTCACGTATGCACACATAGTGTTACGAGTACACTATGTAATATTATCTGTGTAATTTATATGTGAGAGTACATGAACTTTGAACATTGGGCTGTCTTAAGTTACCTTCAAACATTGAGACGAAGTTGACAGTCTAGATATAGAAATCTCTAGCTGGGTTCGGGGAGATGCTATTAGCGCTATTTGTGTCATTTTATCTTCATCGTCCATTAAACATGAAACAAGGATAGTATGACACAAATAGCGTTGATAGTGCACTCCCTGAACGTAGCCTATGTTTATAACAGATAATAATAAAAAAGAGAGATACAGTCGTGTTCGCTACGTTTCCTTACAAATGTCAATTGGACGGAAATCTCAATCGCGAACAAGACAAACTTCGATAGTTTTGTTTACTGGGAAGACAGGGGATTACGAAATGTAAATTATTTTCAACTGGCATCACCCCACACCCTATTCTTTGTTCGTATTGATAATAAACTAGCTTCTGATAATAAGGGAATTACTATTTACTTATTATCACACATTTGGTTGTCCTACGATTATATTCTCGCGGGACTCATAAATAAATACAGGAAATAGATTCCGCAACGCTGCTACAAGAACGTTATCTTTTTCTTCAAGTTATAATGCATAAAAGAAAATAAATTAGAACATAGAACAATGTTAATAACAAATAGCCACTTGCGACTTATCAGTCATGTCTAGTAAATGTATCACTAAGGAATTAAAAGAGAATGATACCCAAGTGGAGATAGAAAAAACTTCATCACAAATTATCGATTTACTGATTTCCAGGAGATGATAATCGCCTCTGATATGGATTTTGAAGTAATCGCGGAGAACATTCGATCACACGCAACAGCAACGAATCGATATAATCCTCCAGATCGGTAAGTCTCTTGTTTTTCTCTGTGACTTGCGTCTGCAGTTGCAATGCCAGTTCTATTAGATCCTGCAAATAAAATGCTTTGTTTAAAATAAAACATTTAATTAAATAAAATAATTGTTTTACAATAAAAAATTTGTTTCATAAAAAAAAGACGATTATACATTCCTTTTTAATAAAAAATTAATAAGAACTTAAATTTAAATAAAAAATTAAACAAAGGAATTTTACGATATTTACTTCTCTCGATTTTCCTTCGAATTGGTTAAGGACTTCGTGCGGCAGGCGACTTTTAAAATTTGCAGCATTCTTAACAGCATCCTCGCCGCCGATAATAATCCTTTCGGAAGACAGATGATTCTCGTCATTAACGTCTTTAAATTTGCTCTCCTTGTCTTTTTTCTTGTCTTTCTTCACATGTTTTTCCTCTTTGAGATTTCGTAGATCATATTTCTCATCTTTCTTATCCTTCGGTTTATCTTCCTTTACAAATTTCTCTTTGTTTGCAGCGAGTTTCTCTTTGCTCGCAGTGAGTTTTTCATCTTTGTTCCTTGGATGAAGAATTTCCCTCGGCGCGGGACTGGGAGGTTCCGGAAGATCTTTCAACCTCGATGTGATCGGTGATGTCGAACGAATAGGCGATACATCGCGTTTGTTATCTTTCGGTTCGTCCACCACAATCTTAGGTTTGCTGTCCCATCTGACGAGTACAACATGCAACATTGTTTATCATGCTCATACATTTTACTTAATAAATCTATTTACAGAAAATAAATTGTTAAAGGAGAAAAGCTACGAATCCAAACTAGTTGTTAATTATTAAAAATTAACCTATATTCCAAATTTGATCGCTATAATCGCTATAATGTAATTTAAAATACAAACCTTCATTAAGTCATCTTCAATGTAATTCATAAAAATTACCATCTATTTGTTATATATATTTTTATTACTGTTATAATGATTTTAATTTTGTTAAATATTTATTGGATTGTAAAATGAGTTATGGTTTCTTTTCTAATCTTTATCTTTCCTATTTTCCTGAAAATAAACATCTTCAAACATTTCACCTTTTAGGCACGCTGCTCGCCTGCTTGCCATAGAGTTTTAAACCCCATTCGTCATCCTTCGTTAAATTGTCGACCTTTGACAGATTTGTTGTGGACGCGCTCATAGCAAACCGTGGTGGTTTGCTCGGAGCGGCGTTAATTGGCACCGGTGGTGTGTGCATCTCGCTGAAGACATTGTTCTGCGAGCCATTTGAAATGCCATTAGCATTACCGCTGTTAACACCCGGATGGACGGGTGCATTCAGCGATGAGGCCGAACTTTTGTGGGATAAATCATCGAACTATAACAGATAAAAAAGTAACTAAAGAAATTATATCCAGAATCTGTTGAACAGATTTATTGTTGGTATTCATCCAATTCGTTACGTTTATATACATCTTCAATATGTATGTGTATTATATTTACCAAACCAAAAATATACTAAAATTAATCAAATCTTCCTTTCACTCTTCATTAACATTATATACTGCTAGTATATAGCGTATAACGATACCGCTGCTTTTACTTACTGTGAATTCATCTTCATCTTCACTGATAACTCCAGGATCGGCTTCACCTGGTTCTTGTCGCGTGATTTTGATCTCACGTTCCTCCTTCTCGTTCAGATTATTTCCATCGAGCCGATTCTTACTCTTGCCTTTGACTTTGTTTCCAATTGATTTGGCTAATTTCTTTAGGCCTTTGCGTTTTTCAAGACTGCCGATACTGAGCAAACTACCGCCGATTGTCTGTGCAGCTGTGGACAATTGTCCCAAGGAGCTTTTGTGACGCTCCTTTTTACTTAGGTCGGTCAGACTTCCAGCTTTTACGATAAAGCCAATCCTCACTTCGAGCTCGCCTCTCTCCTTCGTGTTCTCTTTGCCTGGTTTACTGTTAAGAGCGTACCTAATACAAGCGGATTTATTCCATCACAAATTGAGAACAGATAAAATGTATATGCTTATAAAGCAAATTTTAAATCTTAATAAGTCCAATAATTGAAATCTTTTTGTTTGTTAGCAATAAAAAAAATTTATAAAATGTTACAAATCTTTTGAGGCAAACAACGAATAGCATAAAGATAAATATTATAAAAATGTAAACTCTACTATACAGAATGTTTGGAAATTAGTGATAAGTTTTTCACAAGTTTTTCAAAAGTCCTCTAAATTGTTTATTTCCTTCTCATAGAACTCTACGAATTTTTCCAGAATTTTTTATTAACTTTTTAGTATTGCATTTTTACTAACATGAAACAATATTAAAAAATTCCGAAAAATTCTGAAAAAAAATTCTTAGAGTTCTATGAGAAAGAAAGTAAACAATTTTCGTCTCTTGCAATTTTTGAGTAAAAAATTATTAAAGATCATTTTTCGGCAATTTTAATATCTTGTTAACTATTGCGAAAATTAAAAAATGGTAGATGATTTTTCTTCTCAGTTTAGTCCATTCTGCCCCTGTGCGGCAGATTTATCACTAATTTCCAAACACCCTGTATATTAAAAGAAAAAATTCAATTATATATTTGACCATATCAAAAACTTATTGCCACACGAATCGAATGGTCGATTATATCATCACGTTATAAGAATGCCAAGACGAATGTGAATGATTAATGAGATAAGTGATACGCAACGAGTTCTATTTCCCGAGTTATTTTTCTGTGGGCGGGAGGTGTGGGAGAGATTTGCATAAAACGCAATTTACAATTAACGTTATCGCAAACACACCATCGATTCCTGGGCCTCTCGTATACGTCGAAGCTGGAGAGTGGTATACTGACAGTGCCAAGAAATTCGTCGACACCCAGGAAGTTGCGATGTAGAGCGGTGAGGACGATTTCCGCGGTATTTCCTTGCTCTGGAATCAATAGCTCGCATTCCTCGTGCCAGTCCACGTCCTTGGTAGCCTTTTCTTTCACTGATGTCTGGTACTTTTCCTTGCCGAGTGTGATTGTAACGAAGCAATCGTTGGTCTCTGTACGTACATTCACAATTTGGTGTGTTGCTTCGTGACGTGGGCGAGGATCGGTGTTGACCGGAAGCGAGGTCAGGAGATTAATGAGATGTGTGTAACGGGAATTAAAGATCTCACTTGGTAAGAAAATACGTTTGGTCTCGATCTGGTTGTAGAATTGCCATCTTCAGAGATTGTTTATTTAGTATTCGTATTGAAAAAAGAGAAAATTCAGTTCCGATTTCGGTTTAATTTTAACTGAAGAAAGCGTTACCTGGTTTGCGCACATTTATTAGCTGCGTATTAATAAAATTAAATTAATTTAGGTATAAATAGAAATCAGAATTGGAAAGCGCTATGACGTTGCAATTTTTTATAACTAAACGCTAAGATTGTGTCAAAGTTGGAAAAGTCGACTTTTCTAACCTTGGCACAACGTATTTAGTTATAAAAAATTGCAACGTCATGTTTATTATAAAAAGTAATGGCAAAGTAACGGAAAAAGTAATGCTTCCTAACTCTGTAGAAATTGATGTAATATTGTACAATAGAATTGAAGTAATTCAATTCTATTTTTCATGCAGATAATGAAATGTTATTTAATCCGACAACATATGACGCGCTTCTAATTTATATATCTTTTCACAGATGCAAACCTATCATTAACCATAATGTATGTTCTTCCGTTAGCAACATTGCATTTGCTTATTTTACATTATGATTAGTAAAAGCAGTAATGTCACAATATGTGTATAGCGGACGAGCATTGGAAGTCATTAACTCGTCGCGCAATTACACTGATTATTAGGTCGAGAAGATAACTTACATACACATTATATTGGTTGCAGTGGATTACTAACTTGTAAATAAAGTCCTATCAAACATTTACAATACATTTTGTAAAATTCCTATGTTAATTTTCTTCAAAGCGACAAAATTTAATAATAAACTTTATGATTTGTATTTACTTCGTATAACTTATAAACTTTCTATTTATTTTTCTATTTATTTTTGTATTCTCTGAGTTCATTAAAATAAATGTGATGCATCTTAATTTTATAAAAATTCTTTTCAGAAAACTTGACATATTTTTGTTATTTATTTCAGCAGAACGTCGATTTCTTAATACGTAAAATAAAAGTTTGTGATGGCATTACTTTAATTCTGCTGAGAAATAACGAGATATGTATATATATTTCACCTTGAACGAAATTTGAATTTAATTAACATGGCAACGTACGAAAATTTTTGCGTATTGTTTTGCAAACTCAGATTAAATGACTTGCCAGCGAAAACCGAATGATTCATGACCTAAAATAGCCGCGGAATACGAGGTCACTCAGTATTGGCGCAAACATATGAATAACGTGTAGATAAGTAAGAAACGTGATGATGCACGCGTCAATGAGAGAAAACGGATGACAGCTGAATTATTTAGAGATTTTAAGATATTGTGTTCAAGATGCTTTAGGCATTAGGAGATTGAAGGCTTTTTATAATTTATCTAATTTTCACATATTTTAAATGATAATATATTTAATGTGCGCATATCTTGTTACATATATTTAATAAATTTTCATAAATAAAAGGCTCATCAAGATGAGTAAACATTTTCAAATGTATTCAAATTATAATAGTACATAAAATTGTATAACTCACTATGTTTTCCTTTAGTTAGTAGGTCCTTGGCCCTTTGAACTGTGAACAAATGAAAATGAAATGTCAGTCTAATAAAGAATATGTATCGAGTAATATTAAATGATATGTCGTTTATGCATACTATAATTTATATTATTTTTATTTAATACGTGTTAAAATACAAAATAAATTGCCAATTAGATGGATAATTTGATTTAAATTATTCTTTCAATTTGAGTTTTTAATGTTAACAATAAATTCATAAATAAATAGTATATTCATAAATAAATCATAAATAAGCAGATGACGTGCAAAAATACCGCATGTTCGATCGTTTTATATCGCGTGTATTTAAATATTAATGTCGTAAAATCGAGGTAATACGTCATCGTGAAAACAGAGATTTCTTTAACAGCTCTCGCGCACATCTACTTTTTTTTTCAATCGACTTTCCATGACCTGTGGGCACGAGAAAATCTCACGTTATATAGCTTTCGTGCATAATCGCTCTCGCTTATATCAGAGTAAAAAATTATGTTGCACATATCATACATATATCAGTTATCGCCCCTTTCGTGATTCTGAGAAATCAATTATTTTATGATCTTCATTTTTATGTCGTTTTTACTTCTTCAATATTAGCGCCATAATTTATAAAGATAATTTATAAAAAGTATCAATTTAAATATAACAAATAGTAAACATTTTATTGTATAAATAATATTTTTAAATAGCTCGTAACAAAAACGTAATATATTGGATCATCTAAAAATCGCGGATACTTTTTAGATGACCCAATATGTATGTAATAAAATAAATAATGTTCAGTTTGCATGTTAGATCCTGTTTTAGATTCTAGTTTCTCCATTTTAGATCTCTTTAATAATAAATAATACATAAGTTATGACATCGAAAATAAAATGTGAAAAACAAATTAAGAACTCTATAATAAGCGATCGAATTTGATCAAATTTTATATAATGTGATTTAATTATGCACGCTAAATATATGAGAATGGTACATCGTGACTTTGAAGCTTGTAATCAAAAAGCTTATTGATTAAGCCTTCGTGTAACTTCTGCGATACTTTGATCGAAATACAGAATTTAAACACACGAAAAAAATCACACGATTGCAACATTCTCAGACATTTTCCGGCAATTTCACCACATTACAAACGAAGGTCGTCCCTTCTAGCAGAAGAATTTTCTTTTTCATTTATTCGAGATGTAAAAAAAGAAAATATATATTATGTGCGCTAAAAAGATTAAGATGGTAAGGAATTGAGGCAAAAAGTTGAGAAGATATTTTACTTGTTTGTTTTTTCGATATTAAATCAATATAATTTTTCAATAATATGTATTAAGTTATTAAATTATGACACTGGCCTTTACAAATGCATCATTGCGTAACTTGAAATCTGAATTTACATAATCCGTAAGATTTCGTAAAATGATTACGAAATAAATGCGTGCGATAAAAAAGAAAGGAAAGAACTGCACTTTGTCTCTCTTCGAACTGTAATCCGTTAGCTTATAATACGAAGCGTTACCGAATAACTGTCGGAGGCACTTCCTCGTTCTCACACGCGTAATGGCGATGAACCGTAATAGACGTATGAGGTACGAGGAAGTAACATATTCTCCGATTTCTCGTGCACCGAAAGAGAAGAGCCAGGAGAACTGACTCTCCCATTGCATCCTCTTTCACGATCGGATTAGAGTCGAGATTGGATTCTCCACGACGAAGACGAAGACGCAGTCAAATACCGTTTAGTCTGATAGAGGCATTTTTTAACGCTTCGTGCGTCTCGTGGTCGAATTGCGATAATTCGACGACACGCAATTATATTTCTTGACTGATTCGAAGGATTTTCTAGATCTTTCGAGTCCATCGCGAATTTTCTTTAAGGAATTTTGTATTACAGAAATATTTATACTAAAAAAAAACTTTTTTATTAAATTAATTTGTCTTTATTTGACTAAATTAAGTTGTCTTTATTTATTTCATTGGAGAATATACGTGAGGAGCAGACTTTCAAAATTTTTTGTCCAAAATTTCGTTTTTTTAGTTAGAAATGGCATAGTGTTCAGTGTTGAATGATTTGTAAGCTACTTTGAGATGTTCAGAAAGCATTTTTTCATCGTTAATTTATATGATGAAAAAACATAATCATTTTACAAGTGCATTATGTTTTTTTTTTAACTAGAAACAAATAAAATGCATTTATTTAACATTTTTAGCAATTGTTAAGCAATTTTGTTTAATATTTCACATCTTACTGATTGACATATTGTTATTTTCTATAAAGTGCATAATTTTCTTGTATGTGTAATTTCTTTCTGTCTTTCTCATTTTCTGAAAATTTGACAAAATGCATTTTGAAAGTCTGCTCCTCATGTATTTAAGTCAAATAGATATAATATGTTTGACTTAAATACATACATTCTTCATCAAAAGAAATAAAGACAAACTAAATTAATTTAGTCATAAACAATTTTTTTTTTCAGTATCAACTCTGTAAATTTTGTAAAAATATTTTACAAATAAACAAATAATAATAATTGAGTGAACATAAGATTCAAAGATTTTGTTGTTTAGGTATCCAGTTTGTGAAATACTTTATATAAAGGAAAAGAGAGCATCGATTAAATAATTGCTAAATATACTTTCACGCGTTGCCTGTTTTGTGCACCAAGGTATACGAAACTTATCATTCGAAGAAGTCGCGAGACGAGGATTTATAATTATATGCATACGAATTGAATACGATATATAGCATAAGAATCACTTACTTTTCTCTATTACAATTTTATAGTGCACACGCTATTGAAAACGATAAATAAGAACTTGTTCACAATTGTGGTTTGTGCATGCCTTTACATAAGGGTTTTAAACATTTATTTTGACATTTATTTAAATATTTATTTTAGTCCGTGGGAGAATGTTGTCTCTGAATCACTCTGAGGAAACTTTCCGGATTCGTCACCGTTTTGAACACAGATGTCCGACTTTTCTTCCCCCCGTACATGTGTCCGTTACAACGGAAATTTTCGGCCACGATACTCTCGATTTGACACCTGCCAATGTCCGAAGGTAAAAGTTAGCGTGCGCTAATTAAGGAGACAAGAATTCTAAAATGCGAGCATGCTTTCGCGAATTAAACCGCACTCTCAGTAACAGGGTTCTTATCTCATGATCGATTCGTGTGGTGAACGTAATCCAATTAAAAACTTCACAAACTGCATACTAAAGGTTGAAAGATTACAATAAATTACTGCAAATTAAATTATCGTAAAAAAATCGAGAGGGGAGATAATAATTAGACAAGGAGAAAGGAGATTAAATTTAGATTATCAGAGAAGATATACGTGTGTTTAAAAAATCAGCTGATGAGTAATATCAATAATAGTAATACATAAAGTGAGTCATTGGATATGTTATGATCAAGAAATATCGAGCGAATGCTTGCCATTCGAAATTTTAGTATGTAAATTTTAGTATGTAAATTAACACACGATAAATTCTTTCACGCAAGATAAAAACAATATCAGGTGTTACAATTTATAATAGAATATTTCCACGAGCTAACGTTTATTTGCAGTGTAACGATGCAGTCACATGATTGCGTCGTGTTTAATTGCTATTGAAATTAATTGAAATTATTATTAAAATTATTATTAAAAAATTATTATTAAAAATCGTTATAAACTATGTAAAAAATTATTATAATTACGATTCTTTTACGATAATTTTAAAAAGTCAAGGAAATGAGAGAAAGAAATATAAAGAAGATATAAAATAATATAGTTCTTCAATTAATTTGTCTCCAGAGATAACATCATTTCACAAATTATCAACAGTGACAAATTATCTTAACATGTTTTTTTATAAAGTGCTCTTTTGAGTCATTATCAATGGGAATCAATATTTAAATTTGAAGCCAACTTTAGAAAATCTATCATTTTGATCTATAATTCTATACAATTTCTATTCTAAAATCGATAATTTTATTTTTTCTAAAAAAGTGTGCAAAACATTGGAAATTTATTATAATTTTTTTATTATAATTTTGTACATAGTCTTTAGTACATAGTTGTTTCTTTCTAGAATTCGCTTTGTAGCGTTGATGTAATTATATTCTTGGAAAGTATCCACAAGACGCACTTTTGTCTTTGTAGCAAATTGTGCAATTTAAGGCAGAGAATCTATAATTTTATTTTGATTTATAATTCTGTTATTTCTATTCTAAAATCTACAATTTCACTTTCTCCAAAAAAAAAACATTAAAAAAATTCACCAATTAAATTTTTGTACATTTCTCATAATTTTTCTCTAGAATTGTCTTTTTAATATATCGATTATAATCCTTTGAAATTATCCTTGGAAAATATCCAAATATTCGGCGCGTAACGAATACAAAGATTTCATGATGCGGTTATGTAATTCTTTTTTTCATATAATAAAAATAAATTTAAAAGCAAAGTTGGCAAAGTTATAGAGGAGACTCTTAAACGAAACCATTCTTAAAGGAAAGAAATGTAATACGTCGGACGTGAGCGTGCAATGCGAAAAAAGAGAAAATTGTTTTCCGAGCGATGCATTCTCAGGCAGTTTTTAAATGCACGTTTCGCGTGCACCACGGTGACCAACGATGACATGATGACACATCGCACAGCGGGTATCTCATTGCGCGTGTACTCTCTTTGCGTTTTTTTCAATTTAAAATAACGAGAGATATAAACCAGACCACCCTCATAGCGCATTCTCAATTAAATCGCGGTATCATTTGCGTTGCCGATAAGATTAGAATGTCAGGAGGAAAGAAATGAATCTATTTAATCTAAAGCTCTATTTGTTTTCAAGAAAGAAGAACATGTTTTTTTCAATATTCACCAAATTCTATCCGTTCTTCGATGCTTTCCAACAAGAGAGAAATAATGTAACACAGTGATCATTTCGTTTTTAACGTTGGCAAACAACAAGGATATAATGATTCACCGTAGAGATACTATAATCTAACCACAAGTAATTTTGTCGAGAGATAAAAATATATATAAATATAATATAATTTCTCCATGTATATATACTATCTCACGCTTTGTACTGTTTCGCTCTATAACTTTAATTAAAATCATAGAGTAAGATAGTATAAATTAGAATAAGAGTATATATATATGTATATATATATATATATATATATATATATATATATATATATATGTATATCTATATGATATGGGGAGAAATTAAATGTACTTTTCTCTCTTATAAGATTTTATCATCACCGAATTAGAGATCAGTAATAGATAGAAAATGATTGCAATCAATGCTAAATAATTACTCTTTATTCGTGGCCAGATTCTGGGATCTTTAATTCACTGTGTTACACTGTGTCATCTGTGTCCCTTATTGAAAAGCATGATTATCTCTTCCTTTAAAAGTCTTTTCTTAATGTCAGCATGATTATGCGCTTGGAAAGTTCAGATATCCACCGTGACAAATACAAGGTAATGCTCCGTTTCTACGTCTCACGATAATCCAGGGCTCGAATAGTCTAGAGTACATTCCTGAGCGACGGCGATGACGAGCTGCGGGGTTTCGCTCGCCTAGTTTTCTACAAACGCAAGAGACACGTAACCTCGTATATAACATGCATCTATACGTATTCGTACATATATATATACTATGTAACAATCGAGTTACGGCATGCATTCCTCCGCGGCGCGTCCCGCGCATTCGACCACCTGTCGAAAAGGGAGGAGAGGAAGGGACGAGATACATGCCGTAGTTATGACGGCCGTCGTCGCGATATCGCATGCTCACCTGTCACTTGAACGTGCGTCGGGCTCCACATTTTGTGACTTCCTGGACTTCTTTCTGCTGCTGGCAAGGCGAAATCCTAGCGCTCGCCGACTCGCTGTCGTTGCACTCGTCTGATTCTTCGCGACGACGATCACGACGACGCTTTCGCGAGGCGCAACGCGCTACGAAGAAAACGTTCGCATCACGCGGCCGTGTCTCGCGCACTGGTCGTCAACCGCCTCGCTCGCAGCTCGCAGCCTTCGCGCCTGCTCGACTTCGAACAGTCTACACGTCCGCACTCTGAGAACCGGGAATCACGTCCAATATCCAATCACGTCGGCAGACGAACATTCACCACATTCCTCGCTACCTTGCTTCGCGACGACTGCGACTGTACAGTGTACACTGTACGTATCTAACGTATCGCGGCGCGCGCCGCACCTTCGAACTCGAACAACCGCTAGGTGCGTGTCGCTGCGCAATGCGATCAGCGCCGACTGTCGTGCGCGGTGCGGTGCGACTGACGCGCCAGGTGGACACTGTGGACTGAACGGGATCCATTGCGCAGCTATCTTCACGATGTTTCACTGCGCCGACCGCGCGTAAAAATTCGAGTTTTTAAATTATAAAATTTATGGCTGCGTTTAGTGGAACAGTTTGTAGCTGCTGTAAAGTTTTTTTTTTAATATAATTCATTTATATTGGATCATCTAAAAAGTATCCGCGGTTTTTTGTCACTAGATGTGTGTTGATGGTCATATAGCTAGTGACAAAGTACCGCGGATACTTTTTAGATGACCCAATACATTTAGTGAGGAACTAAAAGCAGGAATCAATCATATTAATTAAAGAATCCACATTATAATTATTAGTTGCAGCTATTACGTTATCTTTTAATATAATAAACATTCTTTTTAAATTAAATTTTATAATATAATTACTATTCTTTAAATTAATCTTATAATTAACATTCTTCTCATCTGGATAGGTGACTTTACTATAGATTCAGCCTTGAGTATGCAATGTATCAAGAAAAGAAAATGCATCAAGCAAATATAGCATTAAAATATACATGTACATTAGTTTTAATTGCATGCTTTGGCCTTCATACTTGCAGATTTCTCATTCATCTCTTATACATGTGATTAACCATATCCTGAACGAAGCTTTAATTAACCTATTCGCAGCCTGCGATCATCGCATTGATAAGAATCTGCTACAATCATGAGAAACGCTTCGTGTGTTTTGGATTTTATAATACATATGATATAAATGATAATACTATAGCGCGACTTTTGACCTCAAAGCGAGTAAACATCGTTATTAACATAAGAACATTATTAATACTAACGCATAAACGCAATGATTATTAACTTCCTAATTCCTTTTAGAATTCAGATTTGTTTTAGAATCTAAATAGTAAATTATTTATTTAAAAACTTTCAATTTATGTTTAAAAGTTTGAACTAATGAATTATAGATATCTCGAATAAGAGAAATCATTTTTGCAAATAAATGATTGTATATTCTAATATTTAGTTCACTTTATCGTATTGCCGACGTGAAATTTTATATAAATTAACCATTGTCTCATGCTTTTTCCGACATATTTGAATATACTAAATGTATTTTTATGTTATATCCTCATTAACTTAAATTTATGATACGAGTGGCTAGATACAATAAACGGATTCTTATTAATCGAATCACAACGCGATGTTAATATATTTCTATTAATAAAATTGATTCAAGCAGCAATTAATTGTGATTAGTGCAGAAAATTATCACAATCACTGCTAATACAATCACTAATTAATAATTATTCCCACGAATGTCGATTTTATCATTAATCGTAATATCGAAATTTGAATATAAAATAATCTAACTTGAGACCAGACACGGCGATCGATTCCTCTTTTGTTATCTGTTTGACATACCGCGGATACTTTTTAAATGATCTAATATAAGCTTTATAATAAATGCAACGCTAGGCTTATTTATCTGTTTGCGGAAAGATCAGAAAAGATGATTACAGTTACAAAGCTATACTAAGCGGTTTTATTATGCTTTATATTATAACCGCGATTGCCCGCAAAGATTACTAAAGAACGGAAGTGACAAGGTGATATGCCGCTTCATATAATTGCTTTTCATTTAATATTAACATTAAGATGAGGTTCTGCATGAAAGCAACGTTTTCTTATTTAATTCTTTAATATTCTAGATTCAATCTTCGACACTTAAATCTCACACAGAGGAATTTCCTTTATTACGCGATGGCTCGCCCACTTTAATTGTCGTGTTATTTTATTGTTAGTTTGCGAGTTTTACAACTCGCTTTTTATCATGATGTAATCGTGTCCACTTAAATTGACGGTGTTACGTCGACGTGATTACATCACACCCTTACATTTCGATTATCATGCCATTGTCTGCGTTTCGCGGAAAAAAATGCCGAATCAGTGTATATACTTGTCGAATGTGTGTCAGTAATTAATGTGAATTGGGAGAAACATGATTGCGTTCAGCATGTCATTGTGTTTCAGTAAGAGCAAGACAAAATGTCTGCCAATATTGTGGAAAACAATTAAAATTTTTTTTTGCATGTATCTGTTAAATTGCATGTATTGTTTAATTATGATTTATTTCTTTGTTAACGATATGCTTGTTTCCTCCTCAGACATTAAATAACTGTGAATCAATTGAGGAGAGAATACATTAAAATGGATACATAGAGCTCATTTATATTAGCCACGAAGATTTGAGATTTATGACTGATTTGATGTACGTATATACATTGAAAATGACTCAATGTGAGTCGAAACGTTTGTACTTTTAATATGAAGATTATATTTTATTGTTAAATTTATAGCACGACAATCTTGCTTGGCTCATAATCCTTTTTAATTTGTTTTTAAATTTTTGAAATAATATATTGATTTCTTAATTAAAATTGTATTATACCCATAAAATAGAAGAACGAGGGATATTCAAAACAATCAATGTGTCAGAATATAAGAAAGAAAACAATATAAAAATCGTATCGAAATATAGAATTAAATAAAGGAATTCGATTTCATTTATTCATTTTTTAAAAATTGTATCGCATTGGAATGCGTTTTGAAATTACTGAAATTCTTAATATTACTAAAAATTTAATTTAAAGCATACGTGAGAATTATGGATTTTCAACATTATCTATTAGGTCTGTCGCGTTATTTGTACTTTATGAATTTAATATATTTCGCTTTCTCTTTCTCTAACTTCTGAATAAATAACACAGGCTGACAAAATTGAAGGGGGAGGGGGGGGCTTTTTGTGCTTTGAACTTTGAAAGATGTTTCCATAGGATTTTGATGCGCTGAAAGCAACTACGTTTTTTTGCGTCCGTTTTTTTCCATTACTTTCCGTTTTTTAAATAATTGCAAAAACAGCTTTTTCCGAAAATAACTTTTTTATTAATTTCGATTTTCATGTACGAATTTTTAAAAATTCTTATTCTCCATATTGGATTCACCATTTTGAATTGCACATTTTTTTATTTCAGATTTGAAATCAGTAACTAAAAAAGACACACAATACGCTCCTGTATTCGATGGCTATGTGTCAGATTCGACAGAATATCGCGCACTGTAGGTGATGCGCGGGCTGCTTTGGCGCTTTAAATTCAATAACTTTTGAACAAATGATCGGAAATTAATTTTTCAAAAAAGAATTTAAACTAGAAACATACAGCTGTAAGTATATACTGTAAGTATAAATTGTCAGATATTTTTACGATTTTTTTTCAAATTATTTGGTTTTATATTTCAAAATTTGTCAATTTTTTCCGATTTTTTACGACTTTTCCAAAATTTTTTGTTTGCGGTTTGCATAAAACATATTTATAAGCATCGAAAAAATATTTTTAGTATTGTTGGAACATTTCTAAGTTAAATGCCACCAAACTGACTTTGGTATCATTTTTGTTTAGCCGGAAAAAATTAATAAAAAAGTTACTTCTAGAAAAAATTGTTTTTGCAATTATTTAAAAAACGGAAGGTAATGAAAAAAAAACGGACAAGTCGCTTTCAGCGCATCAAAATCTTATGGAAACATTTTTCAAAGTTCAAAGTACAAGAACCCTCCTAAATTTTGTCGGCCTGTGTAATTCATCTTTTTTTAAATGCAGAAATGTTATAAAATATCAAGCAATAGACCTACTGTCGGTATATTCAGAATAAACTTAGTTTCAGATAAGTAACCGACGTTCATGAGCGTAGAGCTTTGCAGAGCTGCCGTGAGAGGTAACTGCTGATGCCACGATAATCTTCGATCGACGTTTATGCTGTCGTGTGCACTTTCTGCTCTGTTCTATTTCGTTTCGTTCGTCAGCGCATTGTTTGAATTTCTTTTCTGTATTTCACCTTGAGGAACATGTCGACAAACCATAATCTCTAAGTGGCATACATGAATCGCGTATATACGTGTTAAATGAACTGTTGATCGTATTAACAATAATTAACATGTAAAGTGCGAACTGTGCGATTCAAGTTTGAAAAGGCGCGAACGACAAGAACGCTCCTTCTCGTGCTTGAGAAACATGTCGACAAGCTTTAATCTCCGAGTGAATCGTGTATATATGTGTTAAATAAACTTTGTGTGTTGAATAATTAATTTGTGAAGTGCGACTCAAGCGCGAAAAGTCGTGAACGGCGAACGGGCACTTCCCAAATTCAAATTTTTCGATCAAGATAAACTGATTGATCTCTTTTGGTTAGAAGAGAAGAAACATTCAATTCGATAAGCTATTAAGATACGCGAAGGGTGCAATTAATGATAACAAAGAAGCGGAAGTTAAGAGAAGGAAGAAGAAAAGGAAAAATTTATCGAAAATAGTAATTTTACTGCAGCGTAGTTGGCGCGTAACGGCCGCGGCCGCGCGGATTCGGCATTTGTCGGGTCGGTTCGGCATTTGTCGGCAGTCGGCAGTCGGCACGGCCAGGCACGGCCGGTAGCGACCAGCGACAGTTCGGCTTCGTTCGGCACAGTTCGTCACTCCTCGCGTTCGCGCCTGCTCGGTTTGCTGCCAGTGCTGCCGAGTAATCGGAGTAACGCAGCTAACTTCGTATCGCTTCGCATACGTACTTTGGTCGTCGTTTGAACGTGTGCGCGTGTCTCTCTGTTTGTCTGTTACCTTGCGGTGTTTTTCGTCTCGAAGTCTAGAATCGCGCGTGACTCTCGCGTTTCGCGCGTTCCTCGGTGCAGTGTGGTGGTGTCCGGCTGTTCGATAGTGGATCCGGCGATAGATTCTTGCACGTTATTCTTCGTCGTTATTCTTGTCCCGTCGAAAGTGAGACCGACGTGACGCGATGTCTTCTTTCAAGGACGATAAAGTGCCGTGCGCCCGGCTTTGCCACATCGTCAAGTGGGACGATTTTAATGGTTACGGCTTCAATCTACACGCGCAGAAGGGCAAGAACGGTCAGTTCATCGGCAAGGTGGACGAGGGTTCGCCGAGCTTGGCGGCCGGTCTGCGTCAGGGTGATCGGATAGTCGAGGTTAACGAGATCGACATCGCGAACGAGACTCACAATCAGGTGGTCGAGCGTATCAAGGCGTTCGCCAATGAGACCAAGCTGCTGGTGGTTGACCAAGAAGCCGACGATTATTTCAGGGAGAACAACATCGTCATCAAGGGTACTATGTCGAACATCAAAGTGATCAAGACGCCGGAGAGGAATCCCAACAGCGTAGAAGATCGTTCCGAAAGCAGCAACTGTTCCGTTGACGAGGTAAGTGCGCTTCCAGCTTCTTTTTCTTTCTTCTCTTGTTATCGTTGACTTTATAGATGTTCCAAATGTGCGATTGTCTTGTATCGAATTTTTAAACTTTTTCTAAAAATATAGTTTTAGAGATAGACTGATTCTTTATAAAATCAAAACATATAAACCGAATTTTATATGCCTAAGTGAATTGCTGACTTTGTTTAATTGAAATCTGTCGGATTTAATTATTTTTAATTTTTTTTATTTTTAAACATGATAATTTTCTGAATCGCGATCAAGAAATATAATTTGTCCGCTTTGCGTCTTTCTTTTGAATATTCGAAATTTATGCTTGTAATTGTTATCGTTCCAACAAAATTTATATAGTTGATTTCTATAGTTAACTATTGTAATTACTTAATATACATTGAAGTGGACAAAAGTAAAACATAAAGAAATGTGCTAGCAATAAAACGTTGCTACATTTTTTATAAATGTACTTATATTATTAGGTGTTGGAATTAATTCGTAGCGTTTTTAATGAAAGAATGTTATTTATTTCACATGAGCATTAAAAAATACATTAATGAAAGTACTTCCCATCACTTGTAAAACGCTACGAATTAATTCCAACACCTAATATATACAAGCATTTAAAAAAAAATTTTTAAATTACTTGATATTCATTTTAAATTTTAACTTGTCAGAATTTATTAAATTTTACTTGGATCGTTACGGAATATGTAAGTACAATGTTGAAAAACGGTTTGTTTTTACTTTGATGCATGTATAATGGAAAAATGTATAATGGAGAAAAAAATGTGATACTTCTATATAAACTCAGAGTTTTTTCATTTTCTAGTTAACTTGTGATTTAGATTTAACGTGATGATAATGTAAAAATTGTATTTTTTAGCCATGATTAATTGCTTAAACTGCTGGTTTGGTAGTGGTAATAACTTTAAGTTACTACAAAATTATTAATTTAGTGATTAACCATAGCTAGAAAAATACAATTTTTATATTATTAGATTAAGTCTAATCACTAATTAATCAGAAAATAAAAACTAAAAATATCATATTTTTTCCATTATACACATTCCAGAACTTTGTACATTTTTTTAATTATAATTGATTAATAATTTTTACATAGATGAAATTATTGTCGCAAAATGTATGTGCATAATGGTAAATAAATTGTTTTTCCTCTAATGCATGTATAAATGAAAGATTGGTATTCTTAAAATAATTTAAGAGCTTTTCTCGAAAGATAATTATTAATGAGATATGATTATTCGGAGTAAATATTTGTGTTGGCACAAATTACAAATTCGAATTATAAAAGTAACAAAGTATTGAGTGGCTAGCACACACAAATTATCAACGATTTTTTAAATATAAATACATGTACATTCAAATTCGCGAATTGGAAATTCGGGCACATGAAAGTAATGCGAATTGCATTATGGACGAGTAAATTCAGTACTTTCGAAAAAATTCATGTCTGTATTAATTGAAATTCTGGTTAAAATGGACAAATCAGAATTTCCTGGTTGAATCTGTTATAATTCTAGTTGATAACTAAAATAACTTGAGATAACTGTTTGATATAATTGGAATTTTTTCTGGTTCGTCCATTTTCAGAAATTTTTCACAGTGTAGATAACATTTCATTATCTTGCAAACCAATCCAGAAGATTTACAGTTCCAATAATAGGGAAAAGACTTTTCTTCTATCTTTGGTGACATTTTCTTGTAGATAAAGTAAAAATTTTCTTGTATTTGTTTTTCATATATTTTTATTTAACTCTGTATACTGAGGAAATTGTTGATTGATGATAAACAAATTAAAAGCGCTGCCACGATTTTAATATTAAGCTGACAGGACCAATTCAAAATAAAAAGAAAAAAATCAGAAACCAATAGGATTAAATTTGTATTATTTTGTATTACCAAAAACAATTCTATATTATGTGTCATTTTTCCAAGAAAATAGTGAAAGTTGCTGCTAGTTTAATATTTAAGCTAGCAGAATCATAAAAAATACAACTCAAAGACAAAAATTAACATAACTGAATTTCTACTAATTTATATCGTTGAAAGTAAGTTAATATTTTGCATGTTTACTATACAATCCATTCGAGTTTCATTTTGAAATTTTCAGAGTTAATTGAACGATGATATTTTTACAAAATTTTTCAATTGGTGAGTTAATGATAAAAAATATTAATAAATATTATAAATAAATGGAAAATTATAAATTAAAAATAATCCATCCATAGAACAATTTAAGATTTTTTAAATCGGTCTCTTGCATTTTTTTATACGACTAATGATTTCGATATAATAATTTGAAAGTTCGCATGAGCGACGTTTTTTATGAATTTCTGCAACTTGCAAGTGTGAATAATCTCACAAAAAAATCTTAAATTTTTCTCATAAAACACATGTTTCATATTTTTATCTGTAGAATATATTAGCAAATTAAAAAAAAAAACAAATAAAAATGACGATGTTTCAAAGGTACTCTGTTTGACGTAAAATGTTTCATAAATTAAGTAAGTATATATATTAATGTAAGTATATATTAATAAAGTCATTTTATAAGGAAGAAATATGTAAAATATTAACTTACTTTCAATGATACAAATTAGTACAAATTCAGTTGTGATAATTTTTGCCCTTGTGTTTTTTTTTATGATCCTACCATCTTAAATATTAAACTAGCCACTGTTTTCTAGAAAATGATACATAATATAGAATTGTTTTTGGTAGTACAAAATAATACAAATTCAATTTTATTGATTTCTGATATTATTTTTATAAAATGAGTACTAAAAATTCTGATATTCGATTTGATTCTGCTGATTTGGCTCTGGCTTTATAGAATTTGATAATAGATTCTGCTAGAAAATTCTGATTTTTCCATTCTCAACCAGAATGCCAATTAATGCAATCACTCTTTTCCTAGTAGTGTAGTGAAAATGTATGAAATTTTTCAAGTAAATTAAAGAGGAAAAAAGAGAGAGGAGAAAAGTGGTTAGCGTGTTGAGGTAACACATCGGTTGATCGGCATTTTCTTCGGCCGCGAAAGTCCCAGGAGACGACGCGCCCGTACCAAAGGAATCCGTGGTATTCGCATGGAATTTATCCGCCACGGATCCACCTGTTGAATTCGTTGTCGCAGCAGCAGTTGCTAGTGTTGCTCTCATGTTTACGTCCACGCTAGAAAGTGTCTAGCACGCGTGTGATGCGTGCAGTTCCTCAATACATTCCTATCGAATATTGATGATAATTTTAGCAATTATAAATGTTTGATATGCATTAATTTGTTATATTTGATATTTGATTTATAAATACTTTCTTATTTTTGTAATTAAAAAATAAAAAAAAGTATATAATTTATATAGATTTTTTATTTTAACCAGATATTATAGAAATTTTCTATTGTAATCAAATTTTGATCAAAATACAACTTTTTAATTGAAAAATAAGAAAATTTCTAGTCACATATGAACAAAATAATGTTTATATCCAATTTTTTATATCCAACATTTTTCTTAGTATAATAATACAAGACATCATATTACGATAATAAACGGATCTGTGAAGTTAGCAAGACATTCTATTAATATAAAAAAATAATGATAGTTCCAGTAGCACTTTTCTTAATTCTACAGTTCCAGTAACTAGTACTAATTTTAGTTTTTTAATGTAAAAAATGCGAAACTGTTTTTTATTTTAACACGGAATTGTAGAATTATGAAAAGAGTGTTAACGGACTGTTATTTTTTTATATCAATAGAATGGGAAAAAGGGGAAGGGGGAGCGGGCATGCTGATTTCACAAATCCATATTAAGTATATTATACTGAATATACGAGAACGATACCTATATTGCACTTTAGCAAAATTTCAAGGCACGAATTATTTTTTGTTGAAAATTATTTTGTTTACCATCTAGATAATTATGCAGGAAGTTCAACCATGATGAGAAATGCTGCAAAAAGTTTTGACATTCTAGCAACCAGCTTGAACATCCTATATAATTATTTTGATGATTTAAACAAAATTATTTTTCATATCTATATTTAGCTAAATTTTTAGATACTTCAGCAAACTTATTTTTTCTGTGTATATTAGTTTTATTTTTTATATTTTTGTCGGAAATATACATTCAGCTAATAATTATTCGTTAAACGACGTGTGTTCGCCTTGTTATTTTTTATGTCATAGCAAACAATTTTCAGGTTGTGTAGCGTAGCTTTTATAAAATATAAGCAGGTGCGCACTATTGAATTTGAATACACATACGTCATCGTGTCGTAATTAGTTATTTCTCTTCGGAATAGTCTTGCCATCGCTCTGTTCTTTTAGTCATTTCAATGATCGATGTGTTGCAGTAAAAGTAATTGGAATAGAAATTTGATGTATAATAAGGTACAAAAGAGATTTGTTCTGGCTTTCTCTTCTTACGATATGAAAATCAATTGTATTATAACAATTTATATATAATATTAATTGTGAAATTTATTAATGTATTAGGTGTTGGAATTAATTCGTAGCGTTTTTATTTTTATTTTATTTCATTCATTTATAAATTATTTACCCGTAAAGTTGCCTCGTTTCGGACAACTTGCACGCGTGAGCAACATAAAATTCGTGTTTTATTTTATACGATATTATACCTACTTTAATTCGCATTTATACGACGAATGTTACGATCTTAAATATTATATTGATTTATGTTACATGAATTTAATTTACAGAAGCGTACGATATTTGTTTGATATTTATGTACAATTACACGGAAATCAGGTACATAAATATTTTTAGAGCCGTAATCAGTTCTATCGCGATTTATATTGCCGTAATCACGACGATAGGAAGCACAAGCATCGAGTCGCATGTATCTTTTACTTGGATCATCAAGAGTTAATGACGCGGCAGGAAGCGATTTAAATTTGGATTGTCCAAATCCTTTTTCAGGGAAACGGTTATGCAAGCATCGTAACGACGTGCGTACCTCATTTTCCCATTGATGTATCCTCTCTAAGCGATGACGCGTCTCTTCGTCAGCTGACTAATAAAATGAGAAATCGCAATTTTTTCCTTGCCAATCGTGCCGTGCGATTATTTTGAGCTGATTTCTCATCACACGAGGCGTCACGTTTCTTCCATTATTATCAGTTACACGGAAAGATGCGGCCTCGATCGAAAGATAAAGAATTATGATAATTAAAGTGAGTCACAGTCACACTTCGCTAAAGTTATCGAAAATATTAGAAAAATGATTCTAACATGTTTCTCTAAAATGTTAATAAGATGATCGTCTAAATTATTATTAATCATAATTTAATATTGATTATAAATAAGTACATATTCATCTGTGCATCTATCTACAGATATATTAAGATAACAATTTATTATAATTGTACAATTTATATATGCAGCTCCGTGAAGTCATTATTTATATTAAAAGTGCTGTTCAGCTTTAGTCAAGGCTAAGTATGCGATAAAAATTTTAAGATATTATGACGCTATTTCTCATAAATCATCATTTATAAGCCATATTTTTATCCTGTTTCTGTCAAAATAATCATCTTTAATATTGTAACCTTCCTTGTATACACTACAATTGGCTTACATAATCTTTTTATCGATATTCCTTTGTTAATCTTTTAAGAAAGGCTTTATCTATTTTCAATTCATGCCATTATTCAATTCAAATAACATTATTCGTAATACTTCGTCTCGTACTTTTATTAATTCTTCTAAAGCTGATAATATAATTGGGGATAAAGAGGTTAATTGACATAAATTGTCACTAAATAATATGCCGGTATTCGCGTTAAGTTATTATTGCCATCTTTTTGTGTGATTATCAGCAATGACATTTTTGTGTTTATTATGACACATTCACCATGCTTACGTGAATACTCAAGTAAACGCCTACCTAAATTAACAATAAGCCGATGATGCCATCGCATCTGTATTTGTTCGGAGCAATAAGACAGAAATGAGGAAACTCGTTTCGTATAAAATGCGCGATGTACGTTAAAATGTTATGCATCATCTATGTTTTCCTCTTAGAAAATGTTTCATTTTATCGATCGTTTTCATAGACAATAAAATTGCGCTTAATTATTGTTAAAGCATTTGACTTGTATCTATGTATTACAATTAGAGTTATGTTTGTAGATTTCCACCCGAGTGCACTCAGGTGGGAATCTAAAAACATAACTCCATCCTTGTTACCGAATGTTAAACAAGGATGACATGACACCCGGAGAGCATCCAAGTGGGAATCCGAACACGCCCTTGAAGGTGGAAAAACTATTGAAGGACGAATGTGTATCTATATTCATGACATATCCTTTCTTTTTTTCTAGGCCACTGAATCACATTTGTATCACTTTGTTGTTCTCGTTATAAGTAATAAAGCGGTAATATTAGTCGTTTTGCGTTAACCATTGCATGAGTGAATTATTTTTAATGTTTAATTTTTCAAGCAGTAATTAATGATCTTATTAACAATTTTAATTAATGATCTTATTAACGAAGCGAAATGATACTATATAAATTATATGTTATATTATATTACACGAACTACAAAGTATCACGATCGAGAGTCGCATCTGTCGTCAAAGCATTTAGTTTCAACGCGTTCGCAACTTGTCGCATCGATTTTAATTAGCAGGTGATGTATCGTGCATGTATGCGTTCTCGCGTGTCGCAAGCGCGTATTTATTACGCGAAAAGAATGTGAATAACCTCTATCACGTTCTCTGAAATACAAGTCGAGTTTAATTAATGGAACGTACGAATGATGATACACTATTCCTATGCATCGAGAAACGTTTTGTCCTTGGTACATGTTTCCTTCATATTAATTAATAACTACATATAATCATCATATTAAAATAGAGATAAATTGTTAAGCTATCTTGATTCTGCTGGAGAATTTTTTATTTTTACCTTTTTACTTCTATTTTATGAAATATTAAAAAGATATTGTGTTTTGTGTGTATTTGTTAGTCATTCTTAATACAATACTTTATTTGCAATCATATTTTTAGTGCTTCCAGTCCAAGTTTTTTACCATTTTAGGATTTAAAAAAATATGGAAAAATTCAGGATTATTTTTCAACATCTCTGTTACATTATCAAATAAGGTTTTACATTACCAAAGTATCTTTATTTCGAAGAAATTTGAAAATAAAATTTCACTTGTATTAAAAAAGTTCCAGATTGCTGACAGAGTTAAATATTATTAATGGTCATTGTATCATTATGTAATAGTTTTTATGTTATCATTGTGTCGTGAAAGAACACGTGGTTATATCACCTTAGCACGTGTTTAAAACGCCATTACGAGTCGGCATCATCGCCGCTTCTCGAAGTCACAAGAGTATTCACGAATGTAATCGTACTACGGGGATGAATGAAATATGATTGAATCATGCTGAATAAGCGGAAGCTTTGCTGATTTGCACGTGCTAACGGTCAATCTCGACCTATACACGACAATAAAAATTATCATTTGATATTTCCTGCTTCCGATCGCGTGTAATGACTGACGAGCAAACTAAAAGCTATTTTTCAGTGTTTTTGAATAATTTTTTGTTTTAATTAATAGATATTTGAGTAATCGGGAGTTTTATTATTGTTATTTTTATTTTAAAAGATTCACAAAGAAAATTAATATTTTATTATAAGAAAAAAAGTTTTAAAATATCTGTGTATGTGTATATATCTTAGTTATTTTTTAAAAGTTTACTTTTTAATATTCATAATAAATAGATGTAAAATTCAGTAAATTCTTGCGAAGCTTTTATTATTGTGAAAAATAAGAAAATTAAGAATTAAGATATATTGTCGACAGAAAATATTTTGATGCACATATTTTTTATGTTTAAGCATTTAATGCATGCAAGTAACTGCAACAGAATAGATCACCGTGTCATATTTGATCCCAGGTTTTTGAAAAAGTCGAATCAACATTTGGCAAATCGGCAATTTTAAATTTGCGACTCGACGATTCGGTCTGCGAATGATGGAAACGAAAGTGACGACAAATGAGTTATTAATATCCCGCTTACATGCGTATTGTTGTCCAGACAATAATTCATTTATATTAGAGGCGGACACTCGCAATTTGCAGTTTATTCATTTCATTTAACCCTTTAACATCGCTTGGGATTTCGTCTTGTCGGTGGGAATTGAAAAGATAGTACGGAGAGGGTACATAAAAGAATAAAACTCGTTCTACAATTGCATAAGTGTAGTTATAAGTGTTATTGCAAGGTTATAGTTATAAGAATTGACCAATTATAGTCGAATATTCTCCTCAGATTTGACTGGAGTCAATTCTCACTACAGTCATTTATAACTACCTTTACATAATTGTAGAATGGGCTTCATAGAGAAAACATTGGCTAATTTTTTAGATGTAATCGGAGTTTAGTGACTTTATTCTTAAAATATCTATATTCTTTTTGAATTTTGCATGCAAAAATAATCAATTCATTGAAATTATTATATTGTTTATTAAATATTTGAATTGCTACTTTTCTGTGAGTTAAAACGTTAATAGATAATCACTTCAGACAAATATTTAGGAAATGTTTGAAATCAAATTAGAAGTCAGTTACAAAACATTAGAAAAGCCTGCGATAATATCGACTAATATTTATCTAATGTGGAAACATTCATTTATTTTAAAGTCTAATTATTTTAACATTTGAAGTGTATATAAAATAGCATTAATATCGAAAGGTTTCATGTGATGTAAATGCGAAATCGATTATTTATATGGAATATTTCTAATTAAGCAATATAATTATGAAACAACTTGTAACAATTATTTATATGAGAACACGAGAAGACGCGAAATTGGCGGTTTGTTTCGTAGGCTTTTCCTCTCCTTTGCCAGAGACATCGTCTCTCCCATTATCTCCCCTATCTCTTGTTCTCGTTGATATCATTATCGTAGCTTCCATGATTGTTACATTCTTGTCTCAGCAATCCTTTTGCAATGCTTTCTCTCGTATCTCTCGTAACGTCCCACTCAATTCTGCCAGTCAGCTGTAAAAATCTTTGCGATTTGAATGTAAAAACTCGCTCGATTTGACGATCGAGCCGTGCTTAATCTTATCCGGCGCTGTCATAAATCTAACATACCTATCATTTTATAATTCTTATACGCCGATTAGTATGTTCCAGGTCATGACAATAAGGTATAAAGTTGCGTTTAATTTTATATTTATTAGTCCCCGATAGATAAGATCAGCGCTTTTAGTATTACAACCAATTTTTTAATTGAAATTTTAGTTCAGTAGATTTCTTATAAGTAATGTTCCATTTGTTTACTTGAAATCTGAATACGAGAGAAATACGAATATTTTTGAATAAAGGAGAAGATAATTTTAATAACTCTCGGTTTCAATCTTCTCGGTGAAAATCCCCGTTTTTGATACGCAATACAATAATAGCAGCAGAACTGCGTTCAAGGAGGAAAAGGATCGCTGGAATGGAACGAATTCATGGCAGTTATATGTGCGTCTTATCGTAGTGGGGAATGAGTCATTCAAGCTATACCGAGAGTGATGGTTCGCTTTTTTTTGTAGAATAAATTACAACATTTTGCAGTACAAATGGTCAATATTTTTCCTATGTCCGTATATACGCAGAGTATTAAATTAAAAATATAATTTGAAAGTTGTTTACAGTTTGAAGTGAAACATAACTGATGTAGTCGATCAAATAAGATAATTTCTGCAGGTAAAACATTTCAGGTTCTGTGATTTACTTTTTTTGCGATTTTTTTCAATTTCATTCGATGTTTTTCTTGTCGAGACGTTCGCGCAGCTTTTTTAACAAACATTTAAAAATTTTTAATACTCTTTGCGCTTTAGAAGATATACGTACTTAGGAACATCTATTTGTTGTTTGCTTAGGCGGTTCTCAATGTACCACCTGCGGCAATAACAATGCACGGTTCTCGGATGCAAGTCATTACGCTATTGTAATCGCAGGAAGTCGCGTTTTTGGAGGACGCGCTGATGTTTTATGACATTAAATCAATTTCCGCGAAATTTAAGATCCGAATATTTCTTACGATAAACATCAAATAAATGCGCGCCACTTTCTTTCGATTAAAAATATCGTTGTCCCTCTCTCTGATGAGTTTCCACTTCCGGTGATTTTCACGACGTTACGTAAATTCCGCATTCAAGTCGATTCGCTGATTAGCTGCGTCATGGTCATATTACATATAAATTTAATTTAAATACTTAAAAAAAGTAACATTTTTTAATAGAGGATGAAAAAATATCATTCAGTAAATAAAAAGATTTTAAAAAGTTTAGATTAATTTATAATTTGAAGGAATTTTTACAGAGTTTAATAGCTATTTTAATGAGAAAAATCTTTGTTTTAGTGAAATATTATTTTGTTAGAGAGAGAGTGGGAGAGAGATTAAATTAAATTTTATATTAATTGATGTATATTTATTGTTAGAAATTGAATTTATTAATTTTTTTTAAAATAAATAAATTTTTACTTGATGATTTATCATGATAAAAATATTATTGCAAGGCAATTACTCTCTATGTAGGTAAAGTTATGAATATGTAAACGGGACGAGCAATGAAACTTCGATTTTTATGAAGTTAACATATTAGTTATGATAATGGATGCGTAGGAGAGGCAGACGATCGAGAGATTCTTTTCTATCGTGGGCAGTTTTAATAATGTATGCGACCGAAATTCTTTCGGAATTTTTTTCAATAATTGTAAAAAATAATTTTTTTATAATTTATTTATAGAAGTATAATTTAAAAAAATATATATTATTAAATGAAAAACCACATAATTTTTTAAAGTAATTATTAATTATTTTGAGATTAATTTAATGTAAAATATTCACTTGCTGTTCCACAAAAATTTTAAAAATAATATTTTTACGTATAAGAATAAAATTAAAAATTTCTTTCTGAATTTTGTAATACATGTTTTGAATGTAATCTTGTAAAGAAAATTTTTGCAAATGACGCAGAGATATATTGCATAATTCGAGGAAGTCTGTTCTACAATTGCGAATTGCGATATTGTACTTCCAATACAATTATTAGCTATCCTGCGTTTCCCATACCGAAATAGGACATTTCCTGTCCATTTTGCATAACAACTAACACAAATGCAAAATAGTGTGCCATATTCCAATGTAAGTCATTTTTTTTTAAATAAGCTATTCGTTAATTTAATCTTAAAGAGCATTAAAAATATATACGCAACATTTATTTCTTCGTCAATTATCTTTTTCTAAAAGATAAAATTATGTTTTTTAAACTGTCATTCATTTATTATAAAATAAATAAAATTTAATGAAACGCGATAATGAAGGTGACATTTCGAATCCGTTATTTGATCTTATTCCATTTCCGTGTCTTATTCTAGAACATTTTTAGAAGAAAGCGTGCCAAAAACCCATGCACGTCTTGTCTGAATACGTATGCAGATAACGGAGATTCCCCTTCCAAGAAAGAAACGAGCATTGCACTATGCTCCCTCGCATAGACATAATTAAATACTTGTCTGCGTAACTCGACGATAAACGCTTGTTTGAAGCGCGATATGCGCGCTGCTAATTTCAGAATGTTTCTCCCTCGATTAGCGATTTCATTCTTGCGTCAGCATATGCGTGCGAGGAATTACAAGTTGCTTTGTCCTAAAGAGCACAGGTGAATTTATAGCTGATGCAAACATACATTATTCCCATATTTATTGATAATCTTTGAAAAAGAATTAGTAATTGAATAAGGTAATTGAGACGTGCCACAGCAAGACGTTGTAAGTGTAATTAATTAAAATTTTTTACAGAGATTGAAAGATGGAGTGCGTTTTCTTAAAAGTTTTTCATGAAAACTAGAAACTCATTTTCTTGGAAATTATCATTTCAAAAATTCTACAAAAAATGAATACAATAATTAAAAAGCATCAGTCTGCAAAAAAATTTTTAACTAATTTTAATTTTTTTTTAAATTGCGTCAAAATTGTTTAAATTTCAAAATGTTTTAAGTCCAAGTAAAAATGCAAGTTAAAACATTTTAAGTTCGAATAAAAATACATAATCAATTACATAATGGACTTACAACGTTCTGCACTATTCATTTTTTTCGCTTATAGCAGCAGAGGCTTTCCACCTCAAATATTAGAACACAGCACTTACAATCCGTTTATATAATAAAACGCATTTCATAATTTTGGATTTACAATGTTTTTGTCGTGACATGCCTTAATTAACGTGTACCTACAATCTGACTTCGGAGCTCAAATTTGCAGATTTAAAATTATTTGAACTGTGACAGAATTATGAATACATTTTCGATCGAGTTAATAAAAGAAAAAAAATCCACTCACGCGAAGCGGCCATGGTCATCGTTGTTTCATGGCATAGATTCTTGCCATTTTATAGAATCGTTGCGTCAACGGTGGAATAAAAATGTTGTATGCAATATACGCGAAAGTCTCCGTGAGCGAAGATACTGAAGATATTGCAATAATGTCACATAAAGTCTCTTTGCAGAAATATGACAAAACCAACTCTGACTCGGCCTTGTTCTTCATTTCAATAATGATTTCTCAATCATCGCGTTTGACTTTGATAATATCTAATTATGTCGTTTTTTACTTCCTACTTTTTTGCTGTAAAGGTTACTATATTGTGGATGAAAGAGAATTTTTGAATAATTTCTGCAATAATTTAATCCTCCGTCTTCAATAAGACTTTTATTCTCTTCGTTTACAATCTGGGTCTTCTGTCCAGCCCAAATTCTTTTTACTATTCTAGACATTCAAAAATATAGAAAAATTCAAAGTTATTTTTCAACGTTTCTATTACATCAAATCATTTTTTTCTAATTATTTCAAGAGAGAGGAATCAGATCGCTCTCTTTTATTTCGGAGAAATTTGAGAGTAAAATTTCGCTTGTATAAAAAAAGAATGGATTGTAAAGTTAGCATGATATTTAATTAATAAAAAAAAAATAATTACACTTTTAGTAGCACTTTTTATAGTTATCTCCAATTCTAGAATTTCAGTAGCACTTTTTATAATATTTTATACTTTCTATTCAATTCTAGAATTGGAAAGAGGAATAAGTTGAATCTCGATTAAGAGATAATCGTAAATTGTGGAACTGTAGCCCAAAAGTGGAAATATTCATTTTTTTCTTGTACTTTAGAGGGAAAGTGTCATGCTAGATTCGCGAAATTAGGACGCTATATTTTTAATTTTAGTTTTTTAGTATAAAAAATACCGAATTTTTTTTTATTTTTATGTAAGAATTATAGAACTACGAAAAATTCTACTAGAACTGTAATTATTTTTTTATTAATAGAATGTCGTGCTAATTTCACAGACAAAAATATTTCAGTTTGCAAACGGAGAGAGTTAATATATTAGGTGTTGGAATTAATTCGTAGCGTTTTTTAATGAAAGAATGTTATTTATTTCACATGAGCATTAAAAAATACATTAATGAAAGTACTTCCCATCACTTGTAAAACGCTACGAATTAATTCCAACACCTAATATTATATAACATATTTAAAAATCTTAATATATCGATTTTTTATTTATTAAAATAAATTATATTTATATATGTAGGTTATTGATAGAAGTAGGTTGACTGTAGCGAGACTTCTTACCAGCGTTCTGTAAAACAAAATTTCGCTATCTATGTACCGTTATATATCTTGTCCAGTTGTTACACCGGATTACTTTAATTACGCGTTTGATTATCGGGTCACAGTTACGGGGAAAGCAAAAGGATACGTTTACGCGTAGTTTCATATTGCGATGAAATAAATAATCACATGGCTATATGCGATAATTCGGAGTACTGAAAGCCAGTCGAACGTGAAATTCAGTATGTAGGACTGTAGCGGCCGCTGTAGCGATAGCCGACTAACATTATTTCGAAGGGATTTAAACGGTTCGCGCGGCACGGGGAAAACCGGTTCTCTCCATCGTCGTGCATGACGCCAAGTAATGGAATTCCTTTAAGTACCGTTCAAAGTTGCATCAGGATCCAAGGTCATTAAGTATCTCTACACGGGCAGCGATCTTTATCCGAACTCGCGGATATTTGTCCGGTTGCGATTCTAATCGAGAAGTGTGCGATACAATCGCGAAATACCCAGGCAGAAACTCGTGTCTCGTTAAATCTGTACAGTAGGCATTTGTGAATTCAACCGTATTACACAGCGAGCTGTTTTTGTCTGCGCGCTGCAGAAGGTTGCACACCAATACGGACGAAACGTCAAAAAAACTGCAGTGTCATTCGACTGAAAAGAAATATCTAGTCTCATTCCGTTTCTATCTTCTCTGTAATGCGGACGTGGAATGAGCGATCTTTATCGAGATCCAGTAAATTATAATTGCAAAGTCATTAAAAAAGTTATGCTAATGATAAAATTATATTAGATTATATATACGTAATGAAATCCAATTTATGCATATATAACTTCCGTATGTCTATTTATATTTGATGAATACCGCTTTGTAGACTAATTTTACTACATACTTTTTTATTTTATATATTATATTATTTATGTATAAATCATATATAGGATCCTACTTCTTGGTTATTATTATTCAATGATAGATTGTTCAATTTGAAGTCGTTTGTTCCTGCATGCATATTATCTTTTATACATTTAATAACAGTTCTATATTTTTCTTCCATATAATATAATAATACATGTATCATCCTTATGATACATGTATTTTTTATTCAATAAGAGTTCTATTTTTCTTCAATTTAATAGAATAATATATGTATCATTTATTTTCTTATCGTTTCAGAACACGCAGAAGTCAATCGATTCTAACGACACGGGGCACAGCGACAGTACCACCGTTGTGCAGACGACGACCGATGACAAAGAGTCTAATATGCGGGAAAATGGCAACGGCAATATGAACCATGTGCACGGTACGGGTAATGGCACCCTGGGTACCGCGGATGGTGCGAACAACAGCGAGCCTCGATCCTTGAACCTGACGATGAGCGCGAAGGAGCTCAGGGAGATGCTGGCACAGCGCAAAAAATACGATCCGAAGAAAGAGTCGATCGGCTTCAAGGATAAATTCGACATCGTGCAGAAACTGTAGACGCATTCTCGTGTCTCTCTTGTGACTCGGTAATCCTTCATTCCTTTATTCCTTCCTTTTCCGTCGTCGTCGTCGTCGTCGAGCGCTCGACGACGACGACGACGATGGTTTCCTTTCTATAATATAACACATTTTGTTGTAACCGATCAAATTGTTGTCGTTATAATAAATACACGATTGTTTAGATTATATCGTGAATGTTAAGCAATGACGTCGATATCGTAACATACATACATTTATTTGCAACGAGAAACGGTGCTGCGAAGATTAGAATATCGAAAGGAGATAACGCTGTTTCTATAAGTATATTGTTAATTTTTAGTTTATATTACTATTTTTAGTTTGAAGGCGAATTTACATGTACAATCTTTCGCTTCCGCGCCGGAAGTTACGACAGATTTCGAGTCACCGGTCCATCAACATTTAATAGAACTATGAAATACGAAGAGTTATAATTTTTTTTAAAGAAAATTTCTTATTTGTCATTTTTTCATTTCAGATCATTAATTTTTTTTTATAATTATTAATGGTTATATGATAACCCGAGAATTTTCATTTTTTCCTGGAGTAATAATTTAGTCTTAAAGATGTTCCTGTTGTAATTAATTACAATGCTTCCCGATTAGTGAATAATTAAATCTCACTCTTCCGACTCGATTATCCATGGTGTCGTCATATTAATTTCTAAGCACTCGACAGTTAAATTCGGAAGATTCGCTCGCCGCTTCTTCCCACGACTTTCTCCGGCGAGAATTGATCTGCGCCATCCCCTGATGTAGTAATAGTCTCGAACGTTACGTCGATCATGTGAATTTTTTTACCGATAGAAGACGGTTTCTAATTCCCAGTCGCGCGCAATTGAGAAATAATTCGTGATAAATATTCTCGCTTATATATATATATACGAAGTCTCGACATTTTATTGATTAAAAGACCAAATGTTTAATTAATCATGCTCAATAAATCATAGGAAGTCAACATAGAAGTTCATAAATTAATGTTACAACAAACGTTTAATTCGAAAATAATGCCTGGTGTCTTGAAGAACATCTGTCTTCCATTTTGCTAATCAGTTCGACTTACCGTTCGATTTATTGCAGCTGCTCTCGGTTAAGGCTGTATAATAAGGATTAACATGGTTGCCAAAACGACAATTTGATGTCGACACGCGGAGAATTCGATGCGCGCGGAATTTCTCGATAATCGTGCGCGAAGCGTAGATAATGTTTGCGTGATAATGGCCAAATGACTATTGCAAAACGTCGACGTTGTATTCGGAGATTCGTAGTCGCGGCACGACTGTAAGGACTCGCAAGGACGGACGTTCCTCGCGTGCGCGCTGCAACAGGTCTATGAAATCAGTTAGTCGTCCGACACGACGTGCGGTCCAAGGACGAGCGATCTGGGAGAAAGTACAGCCAGACGAGTACAGTCGGACGAGTCTCGGTTAATCTCCGTTATCGAATTCAGGACGCGAGTTGTTTTTTACGTTGCACGTTGCAACATCGGGCGGATCAACTCAGGAATTGAACATCCATGCATTTTATAAATTACGATGCGTCATACCTTGTAGTTTGCTCAGGCCCGATTCGGTACTTAACGCAGTTAATTGGAGCACTAAGATTAATGTAGGCATAACAATACTTGCATTTTGTGATTAAACTTCTCATTACAATTAATAATTGCACTGATTAAATAATTCATTATGGTAATTATTTTCTGTATATTGATAATTCGTGTAGCGCACAGTCAAGCTAATGCAAATCAATTGCAAAAGTTTCTAAATTTTACATTTCTCACATTTGATTTTAATGCTTCAATGAGATAATATGGACAATTTTATTTGCGACGTGATTTTGTTTTCAAAGAGGATAATAAGAGATAATAGTTCAATTATATTTTTCGATAAGAAATTGTATCATAATTGATAAACGTATAGAGTTAGTGACTAATCGGACCAGTCTAATTCTGCTGTAGTTAAGATTTAATTATTAGCTTAACGAACTAGTTATCTCAGATGATAGATTATGAATATCGCCTTGTAATTAGTGATGTTGTGTTATCAATGCATTTAATAGCCGCAAGAAAGATTTTTTCATAGATTTTTTCTAAACCATTTTATTCTTGAAATTTTTGAAAAACTCTTCAAATACAATATTAAAAAAAGAGATAAAATTAAATTTTTTAAACAGATGTGCATCGTTTCTAGCTCATCTTGCTTTTGCATTTCCTTTTCTTTAATGATAGCTTCCGGTTAACGACTGCCATAGTTGTTTATTGTCACTTATTCTTTGGGAAAATCCAAAGAAATGTAATTAAATGTATTTCTTACATGCGTAATATGATATAAGAAAAATAGTCGTATAAGAAAAAAAGTGCAACAAAAAATGGGAAAACTCAAGGGTAATTAAGATAAGAGAATAGAAATTCGATCGTTTAAAGTGCGTTACATCTATAATGGAAACATTTACGAATGAACACGTTCCTCAAAATATTTTTTCACTCAAAGGCGTACGCACAAAATGCCCATTTCAAACGAAACGAAATCGATTGAGCACGTGCGGCTTTCTCGGAGCGAATATTATCAGGGAACGACGATAACAGTGGCTCGGCAAACAGGTACGGGTGTTCTGAAATTTATAACTCGCATTCGTGACGTGTGTTTGATAAACCGACTTGTCGAAGGTATTGCGTAATCGACGGAGCAAGAATGTCGCGTTACAATGGCAACGCGAGAGAGAGAAGCCTTCTTTCGGGATTCTATCTTTGTTTTATTATTCGCCGAGGCTCACGGAAAAGTTGGATACATAACTCGAGATTCTCGTTACTAAACATTACGACGACACGTTACGCAACGTTCAATTATCGCCATCGTTGTCGTTATGCATTCACCTGTTGAGAGTGCGCAGGCGTCACGTTTCCGAGATATACAAGTATAGTTTGTGCCTTTTTGCATAAATATGTATACAGCCTAGTGAACAAAGCTTCTTTATAATCTGTTAATATTATTAATTCTAACAACATTCAGATTTTTTGAGATTGAAACATTTAAAAATCATTATTGAAAATTATTATAATAGAAGCAAGATAGTTACAATAACATATTATAGAATATTAAATTTTGCTATTATGTGTAAATAAGGATTTATTAATTTTTCTCTTGTCCATAATTTTACGTAATATATATGTTAAAACTTTTAAAATATTTATTTTAATAAAATTAATTATTCTCAATTTGTTATCATTTGTCCCGAAAATATTAATTGATGCAGTTGTTTAACCAAACTTTCTTTGTAAATTTATGGACAACGTGACTGTTTGTTCGTCGTTGAATGCTTCCTGTTAAAACCAATTGGCTTTCGTGTCGCCAATAGCTACTATTAAATTCCATATGAATCTATTCTCCGAGTGATTTGGTTGGAGAACGAAGTTCTTTACGGGCCTGTAATTTATCACAAAAAAAATAGCAAAAGTGACTAATAGCGTTAAAACTACATGTATGTATACGCACGTACCTATTGCTCTGTACTAATTACATTTAGTGCGCATTAGACTGTTATGTCATTCAGTGGCTTATCCAAGTGAAAGTATTATAATGAGGCACCTGATCGCGCACGAAGCAGAGAGTTTGGTGAACGAAAATATCGTATCTATACACATATCGTGATATATTCTTACATTAAAAACGCATCGTGTGATAACGAAAGTAAAGTGAGCGGCAAACGACTTGAACAGAATTCTACTCTGATTGACTTCGACGTTTGTAATTAAAGATGGAAAACATTAATGCAATTCTCGAATGATTCAAATGTCAATTTTGAAAGAGAAATGATTAGAGTGTCAAAATAAATTTTACGCTGGTATCGTTTTAAACATGAAATGATCAGTGTAGATATTAATCGAAAGGGTGATTAGTTTATTCATAAAAAGATCAATCATTCGTAAAAGTATTGGGGATGTTTTGCTTAATTAAATTTAAGAGCGGAATATTAAATATATTATGGTTATATAAGATATATGAGTAAAATAATGTGATCAACTTGAAGCATATTTTTCAATAATCAGTTTTTTGCGAGCGTGTAATACATTGAAATCTCTCGACATGATTTCTGTTTTGCATAGACAAGCGTAATAGGGAAAAACAGTTTAATGTCTCAATAATATTTTTACGAATGCGTTTTGAGATAAGAAATGCGACAGAAAAAAGAATTTATATTTAATTAAATCGTTTTATTTTAACGATATTTTACACGGTATTTTCTACGTGTACTTAAAAGCCTAAGTATAAGAGCACACGATAGATAAAAGAATGCTTTACAGTAAGAAGAGACACAGATGACATAGTGTAACTCATTTTACTATGACTCATTTCATTTTTGTTTAACATTGACAATAAGGATGTAATGATTCACCGTGTTACACTATGTCATCTATGTCTCTTACTGGAAAACACGCAAAGTGTCGACCGACTGATTGTGTCATTTATGGAACACAATAAAAATTGTATCGGTTACATACTTATGTATGCGGTTTCATTCCATTCAAGGACTTTCTATAAATGATACAACAGTCGGCCGACACTTTGTCTATCGTGCGCTCTTGTCTTTAAGTGTTTATAATAGTAATCCATTTAATAATATGTATGATACGCTTATTTTGTGAGCAATGCAAATCCAGTATCGATGAAAATTGGAAAGAAGAATCAACTTAAAAATTGTTTAAAAAATTATTTCAGATGAGTTACGTCTCGATGAGAGTTACTATTTTCAACAGAATTTCTGCAATCGCTAATTACACTGCTCGCAAAATAAGCGATTTGTGATTAAAATTAAGATCATCAGGAAAACAAATAGTCGATGTGACGTTTAGGCTGTAATTTACGTGCACTATAGATTTTCAGTACTGGCAGTAAATTTTGGAACACAGTTCTTAGAAGTCAGGCTTTCGAATAATTCGAATTGTGATGCTCTCGCTCGTTAATTTTAAATGCACATTTTTTTTCATTTCTTTTCTTACATTTTTAAGATCTCTTCTTGTTTCGTAGGATCTTAAAGAACTCTAATCATTATACCGGCTTCTGTAAATATTAGATTATCGTGCATCAAGGTAGGCGCAACGATCAGATGCAAGGAGAATGACTAACGATAGTAATCACTGCACAAACAAATAAATCTTTCGTGCAATAAGATTCACTATAATTATCAGCACGAAACGTATGCGTTCTTTCGTGATAGAAGCGAGCGTTGCTTTTTTAAAAGTAAAATAGTGCAATCTTTAAAAGTGAATATTTATTAATAAATGTGTATGGATAAAGACTTAATGAGTTTGTCAGATAAATATGGGCTATTAAACTTTAAAAATGTACATAACATAGTCATGTTGTCATTGACTTCGTATCATATCGCATCGATATGAAGATTGTATTGAATATCTTATCTTATCCATATCGGTCATCCAACGTATAAATATGTATATTGTATAATGATATCGTTTTTATTAGCTGTTTGACAGAAGCAAGGATCTTCTAATGATTTTTCAACCGATTCTAATCTATATAGATCTTACCGGCATGTAATCGTTGCACCGAAATCTTGAAATGTATATAACTACGCGCACGTATACATACGCATATGTTAAATAAGAACTAAGTACACATGTTACGATCTTCGCACATTATGTCCAATATTACTGTGTAAGTATTAATTATAAGCATTATGTTTGACGCTAAGATTTAGTTATAAAGTTACATGTATTTACGTACATGTATAAGAAGGAGTATTCTGTCTATGCAAATTAGTCCTAATCGTACATATCTATATGTTCCAACTATCCTTGATTCCTTGATATATATATTAGTAATTACAAGAACTTGATTTTCAATTTTTAATGGACTTCTAAAATATGCAAAAACGTTTTATGCATGAATCTTTTAATATTAATAAGATAGTTTTTACGATAACTTTGTATGTTTTAATGTATTGGGAAAATATTTGATAGAATATTTTTAATGATATTTTTAATTAACATCAAAATATTTTTCTTTTTAGTAAATCACTTTTTAAGATATTTTTAAATATTAGAAAATGTTTCCTTATATCAGTAGAACTTGGGGCGATGAATGTTGGTGCATGCTAGGTAAGTGGCGCCACGATCAAGAATTCTTTCACTGTTTTGTCGATCGAGTATTGATGAAACGTGAAAGGAGTTTCACGTTTATCATATACTACATATGCTCCATCGATCATAAAAATTATTAAAATGAATATATAATTTTGTTCAAAAGTTATTGCTTCTAAGATTTGAGGTATACAGGTGTAAATTTTTATCAGTGTTAAATATTATCAAAAGTAATCGCTAATATAAAGAATGCATCTTATTTTTATTATTGAAGATAAATATTAAGTGTATAAGGTGTATATACATAATTTAATTTTTTGTAATCAATTTTTAGCTCATAAATACAACATTATTCTATGTATTTTATTATCAAAGGAAGTAAATTGCAAATATTTAATTTTGGATTATTTAATCTCTACTTTTCTTTAGAAAAGTATTTTTATAGAAAATTATAGATTAGAAAAATTATAAATTGAGTGTAATTAAAAAATTGCAGGTAAAAAGGAAAACTCTTCAACACAAAATTATCGATTATGTTAATTGTCAGACTAAACATTATGATCATTTAAAAAAATTAAATATGTGCAGTTCACATTTTGTTTTACGATAAAATAAAAGCTTTATTGATATATTTGCGAATATGTATAAATTAAAAAAAATCAATAGTTTGAAACTAGACAGACCTATCATTACATAATTTAAAAACAAAAAGTAAAAAATATTACATGATACAAAATTAGAATGTGCTCATTCTTTTAATTTCAAATTTAGCTGCTGGCTATCAGATATCAGATACACAATATAATGTGTTTAATAATCAGTATCATTAATTAAATTAAATACTTATTGTACTAATTAATAAAAAACAATGCGAACGAATAATTAAAGAAATGGAATATAAACATAAAATTTACAGTTTTTCTTCATTAAACGATAGATCTCTAATAAATCGCTAATATATAAGAAAGAGATATTTTTTAATTAAATACTAATAATTAATAAAGATATCGAGAATGAAATATTCGCGTCGAAAGTGTTCGATATAGTGATTTTCAAAAGAAATTTATAAATAAAATGTGACAGACGTTGTATATGTTTCGTAGCGAAACATCCGATGCCCATAAAATGATATGATATTTGGGGCAATGTGTCGTGACACTCCGATATTGACGTCGATATTGGTCGCGAGAATCCATCGCATCGTGGTCCAGCGAGCGGATGAATGCTGCACGAGAGAGATACCGTAACGTTGTGATGATCGGTGCGAGCGAGAAAGAGAGAACGTCAGGCGGACATATATGGTCGCGGGGTCCGCGAGGCTCTCAAGTTACGCCTGCTAGCGACGGCGCTAGCCGTTTTCACGATGATGTTCGGTACGTCTCACTCTCCTCTCTCTATCTGGGAGTTTCACCTTTTCTCTCCCCTCGTAGCCTCTTCGACGCCATCCTTCTTGCGCGCCTCGCACCGGCTACCAAAAATACCGACGGTTGTTCCGTGGATGAGAAAGACCGAAGAAGACCGAGGGAGAAAAACAGGAGAGAAGTGTTATTTCGAGATTATCGGGGATTGCCGGCTTTCTGGAATCGTGCCGATCGTCTCCATTCTCAATATCGAATCAATTCGAATATGTTGTTCATTTCCACGAGTCGTAATTTTTACGATTTCGGAATTTTACTACTTGGATTTGTCGGATTTTGCTCTTGGGATTGTAGACTAATATGTGGGTTATAAAAGTCAACGCGATAATATTTATTCTTGTTGTTTAGTTTTATTATTAATGAATTCTTTAAAAAGACATGGATATTAAAGAAAGCATGTGTATCGAGAAAAATAAATTTTATTTCAATTAATATTTTGTATTTTTTTCTATTTTACTTTTTTTTGTTTATTAAAGTACATTTACACTTAAATATACAATAAATTTTATTTAAGTAAAAATAGAAGATAAGATTTCCCTGAGAAAAAAGTTTTATTTAAACATAAACAAATTTATTCCATAAATTTAATAAATCTATACATAAAAAAGGAACAAAAAAATCTGGATGAAAGTTTGTTGCTTAGAAAAGCGAATTTTTCAGATATGAATGCGGTTTGCTATTAATATTGATAATTGAAACTTTGTGAATTATTTACTCAAAAATTAAAAAAAAAATAAAATAAATTATCAAGCGTATCTGATTATATACGCAACAATTATCTAAATAATATTTATATGATTCTTATTATAAATTTCAATAAGTTTAATTTCCATAGTACAACTCTTTCAGTCTTAAATTCTTGACGGCAACTAGACAGATTGATTCATCAACTTCGGCGACGTATTCACTGAGATTTTAATGTTTCTCGAGCCATTACACGTAAGTAGTAAAAACGTTTTATGGTCGGACGTTCCATCAGCTATGCTTGAAAAGTTTCGAAATCTTCATATATCTTTGTATAAACTTAGATTTCTGAAAAAACACATCTTATCTTCAATCACATTTTCTTTCGCAAAATGGAGGAGAGCTTTTTCGAGAATCGTTCGAGTTCTTGAAACGAGTTTTTGAGACAATTTCATGATTCGCTAAGTGTATTTTGACTATTTCGCAAGAATGAACGTTCAACGTTATTTCGAAATTTCGATACTTATTTCAATGAAGTTTAGTTTTCATCAGATCTATTAGAAACAAATTAGGTCTACTTTGTCGATAAATATTAAAAAAATCTTTGAGGAAAGTTTTAGATCACTTTACGGCAAAGAAATTTTGCGACATTCGATCAATATTCGTGTATCACGGAATAAATATTTCGTACGGTTTATTTATTAGAATTAAAACGCAAAACACAAGATTTATAATTATTTTACGATAATTAAGGACAATAATTATTTTTGTTTAACACAAAATAAAATTTTTCTTTCGCTCGTGTATAACTCGATTATACTTCAAAACGGTATTACAGGAATCATAAAAAAGCAATAATTAATAAATACTTTGATGTGTGATTCTTATTTTCACAATTAATGCAGTTTGTGTAATTAATAATTTAATTAATTTTTTTTTTTCGTGTATCTTTCGTGATATGATGAGTATACAAAATTAAATGTAACTTTGGATTATTTATCGGTAATAAAAGAAATATCTCTCTTTATTATTAATTTTTAGCCTAGTCAATTGACTCTAATCATATCTTAAGCCGGCCACACATGTTCAAGTAAATTTGTCAAGTATGCTTGCGCAAGTCACTTGTGCAAGTTTATCTGAACATGTGTGGCAGAAAACTGCAAAGTTATAACTGCACAGAGAGCAAAACACACGGTGTTTCGCGCGCACTCATTCATACAAATCAGACGAAGAGCATTTTCTGCCGGCTATTCGTGCCGGTTCGATCTATTGTTATAAAGTTTCATGATGGTGTGTGCGTCGTCAGCGTACCTACGTTAACAATCGCAGCAGTAAAATAAACGCACGATAATTCATAGAAGCTATCAAATTGAAATCACAATGCTCACGGCTATGATACGTTGTTTTTTTCCTACTTCTGTATATTTCTAATAAAATTTTTAATTTATTTCTGGTATCTTTGTTAGTCCAGGAATATGACACGCGATATATAAGCGCTAATTAAATTTTTTAAAGCATCTAGGTTTCGTTGATGAGATTGCGATTTTTTTTCTAAACGTTTAATAAGATGCATAGTAGACGATTCTATAAGAACGCATAAATTTAACAAAAGATGAAATCTATGCGAAGCGAAATAAGCCGTTACGCATAAGTAGTATAAGATAAAAAAAATAAATATATACACCAAGTGCATAAAAAAGGTATTGAATATTATATTCTTCTTAATAAAAAACGGATACGAAAAAAATGCAACTAGCCAAGTATTTCATCGTGCAAGACACATAAGATAGACTGAAAGTGATTAAAATGATCAAATGAATTATAGAGAAAAAAACTTAGGTGCCCTGCGTCGCTCCCCCATCCCCTCCCTCTCCCACTCTCCTTCCCTCTCTCTCCATCCCCCTCCCTCCCTCTCTCTCTCTTTCAATTTGTCTTGTGTACATAAATATTTATTACACATGTATGCGTATTAATGTTTATTTTTATTGCTAATTTAACATTATAATAAAGAAAGGTCGCCGATATCGACATATCACTTTGTTTTTTCAGACAAGACAATATTTCTTAAACAAAAGATAAAAATGAAACATTAAATACATAAATACAAATTAAAAAGTGTCTTCTATCGGATATTATAATTAATTTTATAATACTGATTGTTAATTTTGCAATAATTAATTTTTTCGTAAGCAAAAAATGAACGTCTCATAAAATGGGCTCTAAAACTGATACATTGAGTAATACATATATTATATATATATGTAGTGTGAGTGTATGTGTGTGTGTATGTGTGTGTGTGTGTGTGTGTGTGTGTGTGTGTGTGTGTGTGTATGTGTGTCACATATTTCTATTCTTTTCTTTTTACAAAAATTATCTGTGTAAAATACCTACAAACGAACGTATATAAGATTTTTCAGAATCTTTTCACTTCAATATAAAACATTTTCGTTGAATTATATGCATATTTATTTTATGCTGTTCTGTAAAACGCAAATATGTAACGCGATAATTTTTCAAGAGTTTTTCTATATATACTATTGTCTTCACCTCCGAAAGAGTTATTTGACACCATAAAGTAACATTATACAAGGATTAATTTAGCTTATGATTTGTTCTACAGACAGGTGTGCCGGTTTATGCTGCACTCCGATTTTATATTTGAAACCGTATTATGAAAAAAGAAAATAAATAAAGCTGATTTAGGAAACTACAAGCATTTAAAACGACGTAATATTATTAATAATAGTCACTATTATTTAAATTACGTAGTTTGCAAAAGAAAATCGTAAGAATTTTAATTTCACATTCATAGACTTTGTTTTTAGATGATTTATAATACATAGAAATTTATAATACATAGAAACAAACCACAAATATATGGATTATGCGTTTACACTTTTTTAATTAACTAAACAAATCATGTTTATTAGTATTACTAAAGTGCAATAGTTAGTTTCTGGTAAATAAGGGGGTGTCGCTTGAGGAGACCTATGTCAGTATCGGCGATTTTCCTCTATAATTTAAAAGCATTGTGTGAAAGCAGCTTAATGGATAAAACGCTTTACATGTATGGATTATCCGAAAAAAATCTAAAAATCTAAAATGGTAATTTTTACGAACTCATCTATATCTTGAAATTGATTGTGCATCAATTTTATTTAACTAGTCGCAATCGAAAGATCGCGCTGGCATTATACAATAAAAATATTGTCAAATTTTTGATTGCGATTTTAGTTTCTGAGTAATTTTAATTGAAAGTTTGTCGAAAACTTCGGATAAAGCTAGTGGTAATGTCGCGAATTTAGCACGAACATATACGCAATGATGTTCACACGTCAAGCGGTCAAGCAGCCCATTTTATATTTTTATGCACCTGACGTCGCGACGCTACCACTTTGCTTGATTTAGTATTAGTAGAGAAAGAAAATTAAAACTTACAATTTATACACACACAAACACACACACAATAATTTATCACAATAATTTACATTATATAATTTAATTACTTTAATTTCTGTTCTTTATATCAATAAAAGAGATCTTGGCCTTGATATCAGGATCGCGATATCAGAAGATCGACGATGCATTTTACAAAGTTTAATTGATTGATTGATTGATTGATAATGACCACTCAAATTGTTGGATCTAATCCATGCTATGATGTTCCTTTCAGCTCGCAGATGAGACACCGAAACAAATATCATATAATAGGCCAGTGTCTTGTCCTGTCCTCGCACTCATAACATCTATTTCCAGAACGGACCGGCGACTAAGTTTAGAACGGCTGTTCCATTTACTCGGATCGTTCGCCCACTCTCGAACTTTCGTGCTCTCTCTCTCTCTCTCTCTCTCTCTCTCTCTCTCTCTCTCTCTCTCTCGGAAAAAAATGTGATAAGAAACAAAAATGCGCCGTCGACTGCGTAAAGATAAAATCAACAATGAAACAACAAATTTTCTCTCATAACAAACTCTCGTCATATTATCACAAAAGAGATCTTTAACAATCAAATAATAATAGTAGACATTAATTGAACAGTTCAGTTTATTGTTATTATATAAATGTAATACACAGAGTTGGGAAGCGTTACTTTTTATAATAAACAATTAGATAATGATGTTACAATTTTTTATAATTAAACGCTAAGATTGTGCTAAGCTTGGAAAAGTCGATTTTTGGCATAACCTTAGCTTTTATTAGTTATAAAAAATTGCAATGTTTATTATAAAAAATAATGCGAAAGTAATGAAAAAAGTAATGCTTTTTAACTCTGATAATATACGACATCAAGAAAATGCAATAGTCTTTGTAAATTTATTAGTGTTGTTTTATTTTAGAGAATTTTTATATAGAAAATTAATTATCAAAACACTACTAAAACACTATTAAATATTTATGAACATAACACCCGTAAATTAGCTCTTGAAATTTATAATAATCTATTGTGTGATTCTGTCGAAGTTCTTGCAGCAATTGAAATATTTTATGTTTGAATGAAAATATAGCATGTGAATAAACTATAGAATAAATTGTAAAGAGTTTTTTTTAAATTAATATAATTTTATTTTTTATTTACAAGATATTTATAATTATTTTAAAATAACACGTTTTTAGGGATATTAAACGAGGCAAACGTAAATAAGAGAGAAAATGGGATCACACTTCATTTGTATTCGTCATGTCTATATTATTTCCTTCAAGCGAGATTTCATCAGCGAGATGTTGCATCAACATTGCGTATCTGGAGCAAAAATTTTTACAATGCCGAATCAATGTCACTTTAATCACTGTAGATATTTTAAATCTATTTTTTCTGCTTGCATTTAGGATGCATTCCCAATAGAGTGAATCCCTATTTACACATGTATTAATTACTACAAAATAATATAAAAAAAATTTCTATAATTTAAATAAATTATTAACTGAACGGAATCATATAAGAAATGCAGTAAGAAATATGCACATTAAAATTTTAAATATAATTCACATTTATTCGGTAATTTTTCAAAATGACAAGTCATTCTAAAAGTTTTAGAGATTACATATACAATATATTATAAAACATTTCGATTTGTTAGTACTAACATTGTTATAAGCACATTCTAAATACGAGTTTGTGTTCTATATTTAAAGAAAAGAGAACCGAATATACAGAATCGGTAAAGGTGAGAAACTTTATAGTTACATATACATATTAAAATTTTCATATATCTACAATATCTGAAAATTATTATATATAAAGTAATATACACACATATATATATATATATATATATATAAATAATTTTAATTATTTATTTATAATATAACACAAGCTATATTTTGTATTCTAAATACTTCATATGTTTTAAAATGCCAATTTAAGAAATGACTAAAAATAGATCTCGCTTCTGTGAAAGTGTGATTTATTCCGTCGGACCTCACGATTTGCTTGTTTCTCTTTAGCGAACTCTGTATTTTCGATCATATATCAGTTCGAGCGTCAGAAATGGTATTAATACTTCGCCGTATTAATATTGAGAATATTCTATTCTTGATGAGATTTTTAAACAAATTATCGAATGTAAATTTGACGAAAAAAAATTATTATGATAAATTTGATAAATTAACATTTCATTGCATGATATTCTGTAAATTTGCCTGTAATTTGCTTTTTAAGTAATTGTTTGTTAAATGAATAATTTCTTTCTTTAGCATGACATCATTCTCTTGTGTTTTACGCAATAGTGGAGGTTTCGGTAAGTTAGTTGATTTTAAGATAGCCACGCTTATTGTTTCAGGATAAGTTTAATTTTCACATAATTTTTAATTGAAAACTTTATAATTTTTTCAAATTATTAAAATTGGAACTAATTATAGAACTACCAAGAACATATTTGAAAGAAATATTGTTTTTGTAACGATGATTATCTGATAATATTTTTGTAATAATTAATGCAGAATAATTATTATACAAATAATTAAATCATATATTTTGCTTTATATAATTATAAATATAATTTTTATGTTTTCAGAACAATGGATCTTTCGATAGCCTTTAAAATCTTTTCGTTTTATATTTTGCTAAGAAAGTATTTGTTTAATTTTTAAATTATACCGTAATTTGATTATAGAAAAGATGTTCGGCATCGTTAGGTATAAATTCTAATACGTAAAGATAGATTCGCCAGTGAGGGGCGCGATCGTATATATTTAGAAAAGTGCCTGGTTTGCCAGAACTGAGAGAGACTTACGTCTCGATGCTTCGCGTGAGATTTTCCTCCTCGGTGACTTTTCTCTTTTTATTTTTTCCTCTTTTGCTCCTTCTCTCGATTTAATAAGAAAATCATTGTAATATTTAAGCGCAAAGCGTATACATATTGTGTTACTATTTCTAACATGTAGATATAACCGCATGATTCTCTCTAGCAAATCTAATTTAGACAATTGAAGTTGAAATTCTGCACTGTGAAATTCTGCTGAGCGCCAAAATAAAAATATGACAAAGCACTTATACATATTAAAATATATTTATACATTTGTTAAGAAGTTATATGAGTTACATATAAGTTACATTTGTTAAATATATTTATACATTTGTTAAGAAATTATATGATTAACATATATAAATTTATAATTAAATGTAAAATTAATATTAAAATTTTTTAAATTATAAGAAATGTAAACAAATATTAAAGTATTTATTAAATAGATGAATACTGGAGTGTTAAATATAATTCTGCAATGTTTATAATATAATACTTAATTAAAAAAAATTTTAATTTTTAATTATAAACTTTTATTTCTAGATTTTTTAAAGTCTTTCCTATATTTTTCATGTAGTTTGAAGTCTTGACTTTCAATCCTACTTTCAATAAAATTCCAATTTATACGTAAACATTAATGGCATATTTTGATATTAGTAGCTAAATAATTGTCATTGCCTTTATGACTTAAAATATATTCTTTAAGGAATTAAATAGGAACTAAATTATTTAGTAGGAGTCAAAGATTTTTGTAGTGTTGCTTTTTTTAAATGTTAGTAAATCAAACTTAACGAAGACGTCACGACACATAACTCTGTTTTCAGTCTATCATAGGCCGAGCGTAGACAGTAGGAGAAAAAGATAAGTAACTTGTAATTATGTCGTTGCTCAAGACCCTCGTTGTAACGTTTCACGGGTGGTTTGAAGAAATATGTTTGTCAGGATATACAAAGTCATCTTACACGGCCACTCAACGTTGAGTTATGGCTATAACGTCCGCTTATATCAGGAGAAGAGACTTCTAAAATTATTACTGCAATTAAACGTCTCTTATACGAAATCGTTTCGCAAGAGTAAAAGGTGAATGATGTGTATCCCTTCATTGATTTTTGCAAATCTCAATCGACGATATATAATTTAAACTGTATCAAATATATATAAATGCAATTTGGTCATCCTATTATCTTTAAATGTTTACCGTACCTGTGATTTTTGTTACCGTAAAGAATTTCAGTGTAGACTGTTTATTTTCTTGTTATTTTTGTTCAACATTATGTGTCGAGTGACGATGACATTTAGTTAGACCTGACGTTTGACTAATCCAAAATAAATTAGATCTCTCATTTAATCAGTAGTTTCTATTTGTGATATATAATTTGTGATATTATAATTAATTTTAACAGTAAGATCTTATATTTGTATATAGTTTTATACAATAATTACGTAAAGAACCGTGCAATTTTAATTTTACATATTCGATTAAAAATAATATCAAGTTTATTAAAATTTTTCCTAATAAAATATTTACTCCAGACTGAATGAATCTGTCTTAAAAATTATGTAAAACATTTCTTGTATATATGTATATGTAACATATGAGATTTGCGCGACTAAATGTGACGACATTGACGGACTAAAAGTTTTTAAATTCCTTCGATTTCATAAGATTATGGATTTTTTTTGTTGTTTATTACTTATCATCGATTTTGCAACAAGCTGAAAAGCAATGAGATTCGATCGATGTATGCAATTGATTTTTATTTTTTTTTAAATCTTTCTGTCCAGAGACAAGAAAAAACGTATCTCGTGTTTCGCGCGAGTGTCACGATGCTATCTAATTTCATCACGGGGACGCCAACGTGAGAGATTCCATTCCGATGACTTTTCGCCAGTCATTTAGTTCCACTGTCGATAGCGCGGGTTCATTTTTAGATTCGTTGCCGACTACCACGTCCATATGACAAACTTGCCAGTGACAAGAAATAGAACACGCAAGTCACGTCAATGCGCTGAACGTAATGCATATACATACAGCCATTATATATAAATATAATATTAAAAAAAGATTCGAATAAAAAAGAGTATGAGTAACTTTGTATCTTTATGATCAGCGTGCTTTCATGATTATAATAAAATTTTATCAGTATGATAAAATTATTACAAAGGATTTTAACGTGAAGGTGTAGAAGAGTAGGATGTTAAGTACATATAATAGGATAATAAAAAAATTCGACTTACATTACTTATATAGGTAGATATATCTAAATTTTTTATTATGATTATAACAGTCTTTGATAATAATAAATTAATTATAATGAGTTTCTATAGAAAATCTCACTCGTGCGAATTCTCATATAACTCATTGTCGTCCTCATTAATTTTCTGACCTCATCGTATAAAAACAAACATTATTGTGTAACAGCAATGCGCCAGATATAAGAACTAAGATGAAATTCGGTGCGGCACGCGCGCCTCTGATTACGAAAGAAGTATAGCGTGTAATAAATGCTTTTTCTCGTCCTCTATGCTGTCTATCAGTCTCACTTGGGAATCTCCGGCCTTGGAAAATTCGCCAATGATACTTTTCGCTGCAATAATAAATTGCAATAGATTGCATTTTGTATTATCGTAGAAATCTTGGATACCGAAATATAAATAGATGATTTAAATGACAAGAAAATATTCTCAAAATATTCTTAGTAGAGTAATAACTTTTCATCAGCAGCATCACGCGGAAAACACGTGTCTGATCTGGTCGTCCCATTGTCACTTATCGGACGTGACTTCATATACTTCGATGGTATATCATACGTAGCGTCGCGGCGCCCGTGATCGCGAGCGTAGGCGTTTGTATGGCTTGACTGGGATGTAAGACAGAGGATTTCAAGTAAGATGTGGTAGTGGCGACGATAGTGGTGGTCGTGATGGTGGGCGAAACTCCAACCTCGAGATAGCTTCACGATACCTCGCGCGTTTAGTTGGCGCGCGGCACCCCGAAGATTGGGACGGCGGATAGAGACACTCCGTGCAAGTAAAAAGAGAGTAGGGTACGAGAAACAAGAAGCGAGATAGCGACGAGCGACCACACGACGAGTGACGACGACGACGCAAGACGAAGACGAAGACGATCGAATCTGAAAATAAGAAAAAAAGAGTTCCTCTTAATTTTCTCCGTTTTGTTCTCTGCGCGAGCTTGTAAAATTTTCGAGCCGAGTCTCCCAAGCCGAGTGTGTGCGTCTCATTGTCTGCCTCGGGTTGGAGTGATCCAGGAATAAGCGACTGTTCGCCGTCGTCAGGTGTCCGAAGAAACGCTCGGCCAGGTGCTGGGACTCGCACCTTTAGAAGAAAAAGCGCTCAGCCTCTTCTGAAGACACTTCAAGTAAGTCTCTCAATGATGCATTGGATGCGGATGCGCACGTTGTGTGGCTGCGAAGGAGCGTGCGTGACGATTGCCGAATTCACGCGTGTCAGTGCGATTTCTCGTCACAACTTGCCCAAACTCCTTTCAAATTCCTTGTTTCCCCCCTTTCATCCCTCCATCGCCTGTTGATGTTGTTAACGTCAAAGATCGCGTGTGGATCAGTGCTGAAGTGTGAGCAACAAGTGACGGATCGGTTTCGCGCACGCTCACCTACAGTGAGTGATTCGCCAGGGGGTAGGTGAAGGGACAAGTGGATTGAGGAGGTATGTCACGCTCTCATAAGAAAATGATCCAGTCCTCGTAGATCAGTCGTTCCTTCTTTCGATTATATAATCAAATGTATCCGCAGAAGCAGATATGATACAGGAGACGAACGAATATTAAAAATTGAAAGATCAAGAATTAAAAAAGGATGAGGGAAAGGAAGTGTTAACGAATCACAATACGCGCTGCAAGCTGCGACATCTTTCATTCTTGCTTCGATTTTGTCATATTTTATAAAAATGGAAAAATTTGCTTAATTTCTATTTAAATTACGAATTCTTGTTTTAAACACTTTATTCATCTATTTGTTATTTTTTTATGTTTATTTTTTTTTTATTTATATTATAAATTTTCAAGCAAGATTAAAAATGTAAATTGCGAAAACAAGACATTTTATCACGGTGACATTTGTAATTTTATTTTGGAGTGGACTGATAATATAGGTATGGATTTATCACTATGAATATTAAGTCTCATCTATGGATATTAAATCTAAGTCTTATCGTATTGATATTAACAATCCACAACATTAACATGGTGTAGGTTTTAACATCATGGCTTTTAAATACATCAATGGTATTAATATATCATGTTTATATCAACACCAACACGAGAGAATTATATAAGCGTATCGCATGATATTATTAAATTCATAACTTATTTTTTTAGAGTGATTGTTCTGAATCTTCTGCAGTTTATATGATAACAAGGGGTTAATTTCTGTCAACATTTGTATTTCTTTCGAACCTTTTTTAATGTTGCAATAATTTCCTCGTTGTGTTTTCGATTACTCTTCATCATTTTGTCTCATTATTTAATTATTAAGAGAAATTTGACTAAAGATTATGAAAAATCTGAGTCCTATTTCCAATAAGTTCACAATGTAGACGTGTCTCTCGCGCTCGACAATCCTATTTTACATGACTAATCGCCACGAGTTTCGTCGCGGCGGCGGCAACTATTCGTAGACTACTATCTAGGTATCTAGGCTCGGAGTCCACTTATTTTTAGGAGGGCGTAACGTGAGGAGCAGTTCGTCGTTCCTACGACCATCTTTTCGCTTGTGTCGTTGTTTCATACATCGTTTCGTCCATCTTCACATTATTGTACCGTCCGACACTTTGTCTAACGCTTCATTTGTCTTGTCTTCTCATCCACTTCCTCTCCTTGGTCTTTCGCACCTCGTATTTATACGTTAATTTTAGTTATTCGTTAATTCAAAGCCTTAATAGAAGTTTCATTTGCCCATTTCTTTCATTTCCATCTTATTCCAATTGTGATTCTAATCATGTGATATAAAAGAATATTCTAATCTATTCTAATCTCTCTATCAATCTATCTATTTATCGATTCTAATTTATCACAGATATAAATATATCTTAATTTGTTGATAAATTAATCAATTGTCTTTCCTTTACCGCTTTTTCTATATTCGTTGTGATTTTTATTTTCTTAATAATTGTTTAATAAAAAAGTACCAGTTAAATAGAATAATATCTATTAATATAATGCAACATTCTTTGCAACAGATGTGACAGAAACTTTCAGAAAAAGAATTTTATCAAGATTCAATTATACAGAAATTTTGAAAATGACGTATTTATTTTACAAAAATTTTTCCCGCTGCCGTAATAATTGCAGATGCTATAATTCTTTCTTCTGACTTTAGTGATCGATGAGAATCTCAGAATTTTAAATCTAACTGATTTAAAAATATCCCACATACCACAAGTTCTGCGAGTTTTGTTAAATTCGAAGAAGCCAGCTGGTAAAGAACATAAAGAAAAGTTAAATCAATACATGCGTTCTCATCTCGGAAAAAATTTTAAAAATACGATTAAATCTGACAAATACAATGTTAAAAGCAAATAAATTTCTTTTTAGTATTAAATGTACCTATATAATTATTAATTTATGTTACAATTATTAATTAAATTAAATTAAATAATTAAAGTATTTTGGTTTAATTCTTACAGTTGTTTTTAATATAAAGCGCTTAAGAGAATAATTTTAATTCTACGAAGATAAGAGAGGAAGATATTTTTTAGTGCAATTATATTTTTATTATTTTTAGATGTATCACTTTATTTGAATTCTTAAAATTTTTTCTAAGAATTTTATCTTGTAAATGACTTGAAAATTATTCTATGATCGAATTTATTAAACGCAGATATATTTATTTGATTGACTTGATCTGTTAAGAAGCTGAAATAAGATATTGTATTTCCTGTACATTATTTATAATTAAACTTGATATATATTAAGAACATTTTAAGAATGTTAAGCACCATATATGTGAACATTAAATATCATAAAGAAAGCCAATATCGATCAAATTTTGGATGTTACAAATAATACATTATATATTCTTTTATTAATATATACATTTTAATCGATTATTCACTCCGTATATTTATGCATATTGATATATTTTTGGACATTGTCGACATTGTTACATTGTTAGCCAAGCGACTCGGTTTACCTGACATCGAAGTCAGTTTTAATGTAAAATGATATTATTCTTGGCCGTATTTGTCTGATTCGAACTGACAAATTTGCTTCTTCTTTTTGACATAATTAATGTATCAATGTGTTTTTTAATAAAAAAAAGAGGAAAAGTTAATCATAATAATTATTAAATTTTAATAAATACTAATGCTAGATAAACCATTAAAAAATATGCAGTTTTTAATTTTATAATTTTTATTTATGAAATCATTTAACTTTGTAGCGATGTTGCAATCGTCCGATGTATCAGTATTTCATTTACAAATAATCTTATTTCGTTTACGTGATTAATTATTATAGTTTAAAGCTAATCTGATTAATTTACAACAGAAGGCTAACCTAGAGTCATATTCTTGACTTTTTTTTTTTAAATATTGCAAGACGTATTAAATAGATGAATAATTATTTAATGTTTGGACTTAAACATTTTCCGCGTATATTTTATTAAAACATCGTATTCTAATACATTTTAATATGATTAACAAAAGTTACAAGATATTTTTGCATTATGATTTAAATTGTTATCTTATTACTTCAAAATTTATTTCAATCTTCTATCATGTTTAAATTCGTTATTTATATATTTGTAAAATTATTTATAAATTGTATATAAAATTGGTATTCTTATTTTATTTTTTTACAATATCGCGTAAATAATCTAGCAATTAATGTGTGTTATTACATTAACTAAAAAATTATCAAGTGAATCTTTCATCACAGCGACGTCATTTAACATAATTTCTGATTTTGCGACCGGACGTTTTGCCTCATTCTGCCAAAAAGTCGAGTGCGAATGCTTGTTTACAGGATTTCTCGCATTTTATCGCGGATAGATCGGGACGTCGATCGGTGATTTTAGTGCTGCTGTCGACTCGTTTGAGTCAGTCGGCGAAAATAGATGCACGGTGCGTCGCAAGTAACGCGGTCAGTAGTATAGGCATAGTAGAGTGCGCCTGCGAAAATACTTCGTACGACTAATAATTATAACCCTCGCGAATAGAATTTAGTTCCGGATATGACTTCACCTTGAGCATAGACTACTATTCAGAAGTGAATCATTGCTATGTGACAAAAGTTTTTTTATAGAGCGTTAAACATCTCAGAAGCTAATTATAAAATTTAAATTTTTGATTATATTAAAAAATGTTAATTAATATATTATCCATGTTTTCTTCTTATTCAAGAATTAAAGTTACGGTGTATTGAAGCAATGATTTAATGATATTTAAAATGTCTTTAATGTTTTAATCCAATTTTTATTATAATACTATTATTGTTGCATTCTTTAAATATAATTTTTTTTCTTAATTCACGTTGTTATAAATTAAATTCCTTTTTCCCGGGGAAAGCATGTGATTAAAGATGTGAATCATTCTGCTACAATGCAGTACATTATATAGAGTGCTAAATATTTTTAGATTACATGATTCTTAAGAGTGAGTGGGTGCATAACAGTAGGTGTATTAGTCACGATTAAATACATAGTTAATTCGATAAAAATAGATACGGTATATTGAAGATTATTATTCGTAGTACAAATGTATCTTATATAAAAATTTAAATTCAATTTTATGTCAGAATGCTGATATCAAATTTTATCATTTCATATATATGTTAGAACGGTCGCATAAAATGTCTCGTAAATTCATGACGATGAAGAAAGGAGATTGCTACAATGCACGTGGCTCAGAAATTTTGCCAAAAGTAATTGCGTCTTTTTAACGATGCTGCTTCAGTGACAAACGCTCATTGAACATTTATTCCCATTGTGAGATTTTAACAGCTTACTACACTGCACTGTCCCATTCTTAATTTTTATTTTTCCCGTCTGTTTTCTCTTACCTTTATATCTCTTATATCTTCTTAACTTTATTAATTATAATATGCAGTCATAATATCGATTCTGTTTGTTTTATAGAATTGTTTCGTTATATGAAGCACTTATATATCTAATGATAATGTGCTACATTTTTATTGGGTCAAAGTATCAACAAATATGTATTGTATCACAAATAGCCGACAGAATTATGCCAAAGTGAAGCAACACTTTCTATATAGCCAGCAAAAATATTAGGTCAGTTGGATGCCGACATTCTCTCACGTACAATGTGCTGACATTTTCGAGGATTTGAATAGCACATTTCTCGATCGGTATCTTAACATTCTTAACGATTCTAAACATTTTTTATCGTTTTGCTTTACTTAAAAAATAGTAATATATTTTTTAAAACAATAACATAATTTTAAAAAATTTTTCTTAAATAATTTTTTAAAATAATTATTTAAATAATTTTTTATTTAAATAATTTTTTTAATAAGACACGATTAATATTTCCTATGAAATGCGTAAGTTCTAGTTTTATGTTTCTAGTTTTAATACAATAAACAAGTTATACATATTATTTAAATTTCCTACGTTATTTAGCTGAAAAAGCATTCAACAAGCTAAGTAAATTTCATAGGAGCAAAAACATATTACAAATTTAGAGAAATAAATGTTTGTCTTATTATTAATAGGAAAACAATTTTTCTCGCACGTTGAATTCTTAAATTAGTAAAAAGATTAATATTACAAAATTTTTTAAATCAAACTTTATGAATATTTTAAAGTTTTGTAACTCTTTTGTATTTTTTTTTCTTTTTAAAAACCAATCGTCGTATGATAATCGCAATGTGAAAATCAACGTGCAAAAGAGCCGGAATGCGAACGGCTGTTACGAAGTACAGTAATTTCGGGAATGCATGTGGAGGCCACTTGCCAAGTCTTACTATGACGTTGTAATACTCAGTCCGTCCGTTTTGTATGTCGTTTCATCGGTCCGTTAAGCTCTCCCTCGCATCTGCTTGATCTCGTCTAAAAAGATCAACTATAAATCGTAGAATATATTTCGATATTAAATCATCTTTCCGGAATATTATACATATACATACATATATATTACACATACGCACGCACGCACACAATATAAAGTAGCTGTAAAAATCTATTAAAACATTTACGTATAGAATTAATAAGTATTTCTTATTTATTATTAATTTTGGTTAATTAGAATTAGTGGATATGTAAATTTTCTTTGTGAGAAAAAGGAATAACGAAGAAACATCAGCTGCGTTCAGCAGAAAAAGCAGCTCTGCAACTGTTGTAAAATTTTTAGATTGTGATTGGTTTATACATTTAGATCCAGTGAGGAACTAAGAGTAAAACCAATCGTATTACAGAATTTTACAACAGTTGCAAAGCTGCTTTTTCTGTTAAACACAGCCATGGAATTTTTATACACGTTTAACATCAATATTGTCAGATCGATAGCTCCTTTATCTTTTCATTTGTGTTATAATTCGTTTATTTGGCACTTCTTGAGACAGTGCGAGCGAACCCAGGCGTATCATATTTCTATTGCCTGGCTGGAGCTGACATAATAGGATGATTTGTTTCACAATTTTGTGGCTCGGACGGTGGCAACCGACCAATTACGCGAATCTCACGTTACCGGAAGGATATCGTCTCGTGTCCCAACACCTACCCTTGCACTTGGCAGTCTTCTCCGGCACACATCACGCAAAACTAATTCATATCTTCTGAAACGATTGCCACCTATCACCAACATTTGCACAGCTTATCAATCAAATTTAGACTTATCTTATATTCTATTTACAATTATTTATGCTAATTAAAATTATACATAATTGCTTGAGCTTGTTTAAGCTGGCATTCTGTCACATTGATAAAAATAACAATTAGACATAGAATCTGAGAAATTTTCTTTCTTACGGAAAAAAGCAAACTAGAATATTAATTTTCTACTTAAATACATCAATTATTTTGTAGCTATAAACAATTCAAACTAACTTCTCTAATTAATTTCTTTGTATTTTTATTATTTTTTAATCATCAGCATATTTTGGTTCAACATAATTCCATCTCAATAACGTCACAATATTTTCTGATAATAAGATTTTCTATTGATTGATTGAAATGATATATAGAACATTTATGTTTGTTTATGTATTAGGAAATTATTGTTAGAAAATATAATAAAGTTGCAAAAGAAAAACAGGTGCAGAAAATTGGTGTCATCGTGCGTTAAACCACGTCATCCTATACGTCACATGAAAATGATCTAGTCACGTAGCTGGCGATCATTTAAGCGAATCGACACTTCTGGCACTTAAAGGCGTCGCGCGATGCCACGGGTTTCAAAGGAACGATTGTCCGGACTTGCGCGCGAACATATTACATCCGACGGGTTGTATCGCGACCCAAATGTACGCGGTTTCCACGGTTAGATGCCAAACATAATAACCGATTACCAAGATAACTGGCCCAACCTATTTTCGAGCCAAGAGCCGCATTAATAATAGTGGCCTTACGTCACCCTACGGTTCCCTCGGCCTTGGGATCTCGCGGGAAAATATTCGCTCAAGCTCGAAGAACGAGAGTCGCACGAATTCCGTGAAAATTCGTCGTTTGTCACGCTCAATTTGCAGTTAAACGTAATCGGTTTAATGGTTCTGTACATTGACGGTTCGGGATGATCTGTCGTCGCCATCGTTGCCGCCGTCACCACCGCGTTGGTACCTGCTGAAAATAGGCCCGACACTCGTAAATTACGAGATCCTTTTAACGTGACGATAGAGGAAAAGCAGGCGTCGCTCATTTCCATCGTAGTATTTCACATGAAATTATTATTAGACCGACACGAAAATAATTTGCAATTCATATTTTAAATTTCGCAAAAGAAAATTGATACGTACAGTTTTTACGATATTTTTTTCGTGGCACATAATGGTATTTACTATTCTAAAAAGAAAATTTATATCGAGCGAACATTAATATAATTACAATCAATGATAGATTGATATTTCTTTAGTCTGTAATTAGATTGTCAGTAATTAGAAACAGAAATAAAAAGAAGTTTCAATATTTCTATTACTTGAAGACTTCAAAAACATTTTAATTATTTTATTGATTTTATATGTACATTTCAAGATATTACTGTAATGTTTGACAAGATAATGTTGCATTCTGGCGAATGTGTAGTTTTTGAGAACTTCGGTCTCTGTCGCTTTGAACGCTCTGAAAATACGAACGATCTGAAAATACGAACGCTTGGCAAAATATATCGTCAGAAACACCTGGATACTAGATAAACCATATTGAAACAGCACGCATATGCGTAATTTATTATTTTGGAAGGATTCGCATTTTCAGCAGCTGAAAATCGTAAGAGCAAAATCACAATCTACAGCCAAGAGTTGAAGAGCAATTTCGGGTTTCGCTCGCGTTTACTGCGAGAATACGACGATCGTTCCGTGCTTCCTTTAAATTATGTAAACATCTATTTTAAATTTATTACACACGATAAATTATTCTTGAACGTTTTTTCACTGTCGCGGCCGAAGAGTCGCTTCATTTCGTCGGTTCCTGGCGATCTTCCCTTCCAAGATCAACCACAGAGACAAAGCCGCGTTTAATTCCAAAAAACTTTATTTAACAGTTCATATTTCTTTCAGCGTTTTTCTAATTTTATTCGTATAATTGATTCTTTCTGCGTCTTATAATGATTGAGAGCTAAAAATTGTTTCCACTTTAACTTTCCTTCGTCACTATACGTATTCATTCATCTAGGATGAGTACTCACGTAGGAACCTCATCATGTCTTACCACGTTCGTAAGGCGACGCTAAAGAAGACTAAGTATAGTATATCTGTATAAAAATAGCTGCGGGTGAGAGAAAGGTAACTATAGGTGACAACAACTCAGGCTGCCAAGGTTTACTGAACCACGATGACTAGACTCGAAGTATAATCGATGCCGTCACTCTGAACTCTGAACTGCAAATACTTGTTGAGCAAAACAGAGTAACAATATTCGAATTAGTCATTATTTGTTTAATGACAAATAAACATTTTGATGGGATAAAGATAAACAAGATTGTGTTCCTTGGTGAATTTTAACTTTTAAAATAACTTTATATCTTCCCCGTCAGAATTTTAGTATAACAAATCAATTACTAATTACTATTGAATTTAAAAAATTCTAAAAAGAAATTATATTTAAGTTTTAGAAAATATAACTAGAAAATATAACTACATTAAAACAAATGATTTATGTCAGAGCATAATGCTTTTATTGTGGCAGCGAAGATTAATATGTATGTATATAGATATGCATTTTAGAACAATATTGGAAATAATGCATATGTAGCTATTCAATAATCTGTATATTTCAATCTTCTCTATATTTAGATCTTTTAAAGAAATTATTTAACTTTCTATATATATGAGTGTTATAAAGTGGCTAAGTGTTTCAAAATTTAATAATTAAACTATGCCTAAAAATAAGTGTTATATATAAATGTTGTATAGGTTCATATATTGTAGAAATTTTATTAAAAGTTACAATTAAAAAATGTGAAAGTTTAATGATCTGGAAATTTAGTGCAATTTAGATATCTCAGGATTTAAAACCTGGGACATCTTGTATATTAATTGCCATATTAATGTAATGTATTATATTTCTTTCGCTTCTAGTATTCTCAAAAGTTTGTGAAAAGCGAGTAAAGGTGAACGTCGAGCTCAGAAGAAATCCGCGACAGAAACAGGTTGGATGGTGCCGCAGGTAGGCGTCATTTAAACCGACGAGCTGGGCGAAGGAGCTGTTTCCTTCCTTAAGTCGCGGGTGTGAACAAGCAAACGGGATCTTCCAGATCTCATTGTAAAGACAGGTGCGAAGGCGTGCCTCCACGATGGGGGTCGCCGACGACTTCGCGCCCAGCTTTACGCAAAAGCCGCAACTGCGGCAGGAAGACGACGGCAACCGGCTGATATTCGAATGTCAGCTAGTGAGTTCACCTAAACCCGACATTTCCTGGTTCCGCGGCGAGACCGAACTTAGCGAAGATGACAGGACCAACTTCAAAGTGCAGAGTGTCGGGACCAATAAGTTCCTGGTGGTGCTCGAGCTCGACGACGTCATCGAGACCGACGCAGGCCTTTACAAGGTCAAGGCGAAGAACAAGATGGGCGAGGTCGCTGCCTCTATCAACCTCAACTTTAGTCGTAAGTATTTATAGCGTATTTTCTTTTTTTGTTTCCTAATTATTTCTCAAAATAATAGCCATATTTTTATAAAAATAAAATTACATGTATCATGAAATTAATCATTCTGTCAATGTATAATTTTTTATCTTTACATTACTGTATTTTACAGTTTCTTTTAAAAATATAAAAGTGAAAGCGAGACAAGTCTGTGCAAAAAAACTGTTCTTTGTTATTCTATGTTAAAGAGAATTGAAACATTACAATAAAATTTAAAAGTAAAATATAAAAAGCGAGTAAAGACAAAATATATAAAAATTTTACTGTTATTTGATACGGGTACCTATATATATTGATCGAAAGATTAAGTAGGTTAGTTTGCACTGATCTATTAGGGAGATGTTTTACTTATAACTCATTCTTTATTTACTTTAAATTTTAGAAAATAGGATACAATTGATTAAATCACAATTAAAGTTAATTAATAAATTAATAAAGCAAGTAAAATGGATTAACTACATTATTAGAAATGTAGATCTATTTTTTACGAAAAAATTAATTTTTTATATTATAATAAATTAACTTTGTTTTTAATTTGTAATAAAAAATATTGATGATTTTAAATATTAATTTCAAATTGATATAAATTTGCAAATAATTTTTTGTTGAAATTTCTTTTTACATTGTTTTTTGATTAACATTTTGCCATTATATTTTTCTAGCAATGGATGAGCCTAGAGAGAAGTAAGTCAATTTGTACTGAGAGTAAGACTTATTTGTCGCTTCTCCAGGCTCTGTTTAACTTGTTTTAAGCTTCGCGTTTATGCACTAATGCGTTTCTATTGTTTCGCCATCACATGTTTTTTCTGCTTTATTTCTGTTTCTGCTTTTCTCGCTTATTTCGTTGTTTTTCGTTTTTTATTTATGATTTTAGCTGCTGATCAATCCGTTGGAAGAGGGTGAGAGCATTATTTACGCTATGTTTTGTAACTACTAATTTGATAATTAATTTGTTAACATAAAACCAATATAATATCATTTTTTTCACCAATTTTTTAATAAAAAAAATCAGATATGACGATAATACTAAAGAAAATTTCATAACATATGTATATTACAATTTCCTTTTATCTCTCAAAAACTTGAGAAACATTTTAAATCCTGCAGTCTGTAATATCAAATAATTTTTCTATTGAATTACATTTCTGATTTACTTATTCACAAAGTGAATAAATCGATTACAAATTCCTTATGAAAATTTAACGCAAAGTTTAGAAAGTTTTCTGCAGTTAAAATAAACAGTTAAAATAAACAGTTAAAATAAAATTTCTATTTCTTTAGTGCATTATTTACTATTACGCGCTATATCTCTGCCGATAACGTCGAGTGTACGTTAAATCGGCCTGACCGAGAATAACCGTGGTATGTCCGCTATTTTCGATCGCATTCGCACCACGTACTGTACAATTCGATAGAAATCACGGTGGCTCGCTGCGTTAGTTGGATGATCGGCCGCTTCTTACCAATCCACCCACGCAGATAGAACCGCAAACACGAAATGCGGATGGAAATAGAATTAAGGTCTTCTAGTTTTGGATACCACTCGTGTTTCGCACGCGCAATCCGACCACAAAGTGGCCGAATTATTTTGGATGTTATCTTTCGTGAGAGAGAAGCCACTAAATATCGTCCGAACTGCGATTTGTCTATATTATAGCTATGGAGTGATCAGATTAAGAGAGAGAAAAGCAAACAATTGATTAAACTGTAGTTGAACTTTGATAAAATCTCAGAGAAGGATGAAAGAGTGGAAAAGTATAACAAGTATATAAAAATCACAAATTAAATTACAATTGTAGAAAAAAATTAAAAACGTTTATTTATGTTTAATTGCACAATAAATCATAGAGACGCAGTAAATTTTTAAAATTGTACTAATAAGTTGCATAACTTCTTAGAAGCACTGATTTCTTGTATTACTTTATACATTTGGTGTCACCTCAAAAAAAGGAAACATATTTCTTTAATAATACGATTATATTTTAATAGTACAATTATGAAGCGGGAAGCTATTCTTATCTTCGTAACATTATGATAATAACAATTTACTGATGTAGCACAACTGGCAAATCAATTACGAGATATTTGTGCAATCTGCACGAGCGGAAAGCATTTATCAGTTCCTAAATCTCTTTTTGCATCCTGCTTGCAGTTATTCCTGCATCTCATTGCGACTTTAATGACTTTCGAAGATAATTCGAAACTGGGTCGACAGTGTTCTCGACGAGTTCCCTCAAGTCGCAGACTGCGGCGACGACACGACGAGAAGCTATATTTCGGGATCGCATCGACAGACATGATTCCCGTGAATTTCTAAAAGTAACGCGAGCCTTTCCGCTTCCACGCGTCTCCTGAAACGTGTCGCAGATCACGTTCCATGATGCTTATCGAAAAAAAATTCGGTCAATTGCGAGAAAGATAATTCACTCAAAAGCATAAAATGTATTCATGAAAAATCCGCGATATTTTGAACAATAAAATTTTTAGTAATTTGCCTGACAAATTCAACAAGGCAAACTGTCAATCGAAAGTAAAAATTTGCAATTTATAAAAATCGAATCGATTGACGAGAGTGAAAGTCGAGAGAAAACAGCTGCAGCCTACTTCCATGCTAAACTTAGCCACAACATGCACCCATGCTAATGTACTTATGGTCCATTTGGGATGCAAGTGTTAGGCACGTGCCTCTTGGCTCTTAATTTGCAAGAATAAACATTGGTGATCATAACTCGAAACGCGCGACTCCATTGGCAAGAGTAATTTAGAAGAGAGACGGTGAATTATAATGATTTTATTTTTAATTTAGAAGGAAACTTGCAGATTAAAAATTTGTGAGTTTAAATAATCGACAATAAAGCAAGATAATTGCTTGATTGATTTTTATAAGTAATCTTTATAATGTAAAAAAAACAGTTAATTTTGATTTTTTTGAGAAAAGTAAAAAAAAGCAATGTTAAGATATATGTATAAATTTCACAGGAACAGTCGTTTTAGAGATTATATTTATTCTTTTGATTTAGCTTTCTACTTTTCTGAAAATTTTTCTGAAACAGACATTTAACTGTCGACAAAAATATTGGCGCCAAGAAAAATAGTAATATCGATTATATGATGATGTACCGAATTTTAAAATGGTTGTTAGCTGTCGAAATCAAAATAAGTTGTTCGACAAGTCCCTCACGAAGCATCGACTAATAAAAACAAAGTTATTTTTGGCAGCAATTTGTGAAAAGCGTGGTAAATTCCAAAGCGTGATAAGTCCCAAAGCTGCTTTTCTCTTATTTGCTCAAATATTACCATCTTCCTTATTCTTATTTTATTTAGTATTAATATTAATTCTTCTCTAATAGAAATCCTAATTATTTTAGAAATGAAGATATTACTAATTTTTTTTACTAATTATTTAGCCACAATGCGTATACATTTTTACGACTTAAAGCATGTGATTTGTTAATGATAGATGTGATCTTGTGTCTTTTGGTTCGCTAAGGTGTTGGTCGATCATACCGGAAATGAGATTAAAATCATCAGCAATATCCTACGGTATGTTTGTGACGCAACATCTAAATTTTTGCGTTGATTCGCTGTGATTTAATTTGATCAACGCTTTAACGAACGATAAATTTATGCGGATATATTTCCAGACTCTCATGTTTATTTTGCGCTTGTAGACAAATTGACGGCATCGCGCCGACTTTCGCGAAGAAACCCGCGATTAGACAGGAGGACGACGGTAAACGGCTGTTGTTCGAGTGTCGTATCACAGCCGATCCCACACCGAAAATCACATGGTTTCATACCGGGAATATGGTGAAAGATTCGCCGAGGCACAAGGTTCGTCATTTTCAATTACGATCCACCACGTACAGTTATAATATAAATTTAAAAGAAGCCGAATAATAAAATTCAATTTCATTTTTCTGCTTTAGATGGTTTTATCTATAATATTATTACATGTGTGTAATATTTAGTTTTCCGAATAGCTTCTAAATAGTAAAAATTAATATTTGCTTAAAGCGTCTTTTACGAGAAAAATTAGGAACATATTCGAAATAATTTAAGCGCAGTAACAATTGCATAGTAACGAAACCGTTTTATATAGTTGACTGTCGATAAAGATGGCCACTCGTACTTCGCCACTCTAGAAATAAAAAACGTGACCGTCGAGGATGCTGGCAAATATAAGGTCACGGCGAAGAACGAGCTCGGCGAGTCTAACGCTACGATTTCCCTGAATTTTGACAGTAAGTATCTAAAGTTTTGCGACAAATAACCACAAACCCATGTATACTTCGACCGATGATCCGCTTTACGTTTTAATATTCACCTGCTTAATTTTTTTCAGAAGTCATACGCTCATGATTCGCGTAATTTTGTTAATAATAAGTTTCCTTAAATTATTTTTAGCTTCAATTTGTTTTTTATATCAAGCAGGCATTTTAAAATATTTAATTTTTATGTAAAAAAAATTCTATTGTAATTTTTATTATTCATTTTTTGTAATAAATTTCGTTAAAGTTTTAGAAATAATTTTTTAATAAGTATTTAATAACGTTTGATTAACTGTATTTAATTTTTTAAATTTCTAAAGTAGCGAATATACATTTTCCTTTATCCCTTTCCGCGTTGCCTTGAAGCGGAAAATAAAGTGGATCATCGGCACCATTCCTCAACTCTTCTCTTACATTCTCACTCGGGATGTATATCGATGATTCTATTTCATTTCTGACTGTCTTCATCTCAATTCTCTGCCCTATTTATCTATATCCTTCATGTCGTCTCTACACCAACGTATATCCGCAGTTTATTATTTAATTTTTTTCCGTTCCATCAGCAGTCCATTCTTCAGTCTCTTTCATTGTAAATATATGCGGAAACATTTATTTTTTAATGGTTTGTCTCAGTCGAGCGATGAGCACGTATCGATATCGGCTCGACGCGAGCCACGATATACAGCCCGTTGATTTGATCTTAATCGACTAAACGACATTTTTTTCTTTTGCGAGAGAAACACACATTTGTTGTTTGTCTCTCATGAATTTTGCACCGTAAAAGTTGCGTAGAGAGCGGATCAGAATAATCAACTTGTAACAACGCGTGTACTGCTGCTTCAATCACGTATTAATTCGAATCGCATCTCGCGCCGAGATTAGAGACATTACTTACGTCTCGAGACGAATTAACCCGGATCTGCAATAGATTTTTGAGCCTTAAGCCATAAGAAATGAACGAATTATAATTATTGTCATCGTATTCGACTGTAATTTGTCAATTTCTTACGGCTTATGGCTTAAAATACTTGTTGTAAATCCGAACTTATCATCTATACTGATGCACGAGATGCGATTATAGATTAGCATTAAACATTATTGACGCTTCGTTAGGTTGCTTCGATGACATCTTTTCTCTCTATTCATACGATCACGTTTGCCGTGTGTGAATATCTACGATAAGCCTCCGTTTGCATTGGCAGTCTTCGGATGCACTGCGTCCATTACGTCGCTCACACACACGCAAACGCAATTATACGAAATTTCTGTGGTGGTTAGATCTAACAATATATATTTCCTTACTTGCACACATTATCATTTGTGATTTCGCACTTTTAATTCCAACAGAGATGTCACGTCTTTCTTTTTGACTGCAATTGCACAAAATTAAAATTAATATTACTTATAAGTAGAATTAAAACATATCATTATATGTAATATTTCAGAATCAAGTATGACAGTATTATTGCGAGTGCATCTCAGTTGCATTATATGTTATATAATATTCTTGTAAGAATTATTTATATATAAAAGACTTTTTTAAATACACTTTAGAAATAATCCCAATCTAAATGTATATGCTTTTATAGAATTAAAATTTGCAAGTACGGAAATGTTCTTGAAAAATAGTAAAATACGTAGTTAATGACGACGATTCTAATATTGTATATACTCACATATGTCTTTGTCACATGCTTCACTAGTCATTCTCATCGGCTAATTCGCTCGTAGAGATTTTTTATCAGTAAAACAGAAATGTTTGAAATTATGTGTTGCTCTGTCATAATGTATATATTCACATCATCGATTAATGTCACGTATTTTAATCGACACAACACGGAAACACACTACTTTCTTTGTACGCGGTATTCGCGATTTCAATGAATCGTAATTATTGGAGATGGAATGATGAAATTGAAATTTCTCGATTAACATTAATGCAATCGAATTGTTATGTCGTGTCAAACGATCGTACACATTACACTCACTCACTCACTCGCAAACAGCGTTTGACGAAATGCTTGTGCATAACTGTGCAGTGTTCCTATTTTCATTTAACTGCGCGCGCGTTCGTCCTCAAAACCGTACGAGAGAAATGGAGCAGGTGACACAATTTTATGAGCAACCAAGCGGAACATTGCGAATAGATGGAAGGAGAGTAGAAAAAGCAACCTAATACATAAGATATTGATCGACAAGGATCTTGAATCCTTGAACGTGTATTCCTGAGCGTTGGTTTTAGCACACTCGTTATATGCGACGGTACGAATAAATGAAGCAATTAAATCGATCACATAAGATAAAGATTGAATATTGAATAGATTAATGTAAATTAAACTGCGATATTCTTATTTAGTAGATAAATATTTATAGTACGTTTAGAAACTTGAAGACTATTTAAGCCAAATCGATACGTGACTCCCGATCTCGCATCGAACTAGAGTACGATCGAAACTTTTGCCGAAATTGAACCGAAATACTCGGCTACATGTCAATTTCAACCGAAATCAAAATTTAAAAAAATAGGAATTCTATAAAGGCCATACAGATACGCTCATATATCATATATATTTTTTCTTCAGAAATATCATAATTGATTGAAACAATAATTAAATTTCGACCGAATTCGAAAACCGAAATTTCGATTGTGTGTCAATTTTGGTCAAAGAATATAAGTACTTCTTCTTCATAAACATTATAATGTAATTATTGAAACAATAATTACACATATTAAAATTAATATTTATGAAGAAGATATGGTCTCAGTCGAAACTGATACGTAGTGAGTGCTCGTTTTCATTTTCGGCAGAAGTTTCGATCGGACTCTACATCGAACTGCAAAATGCTTCGCGTATTTAAGCCTTTCGCTGCAGAATCATTTTTTGTGTCTCTCAAAATTAGTTGATCAGTCGGAAAGTGATTAAAAAATTAAGATTTTATTTCTCTTTTATTTCTTTTTAATGTAAATAATATTTAAACGGTTGTTTTGAAGAAAAGGAAGAAAGTTTATTTTCCAAATTTTTTTCTACACTTTGAGATATTTATATGAGACTTAATTGAAAAAAATTTTGCGGAATGGTATCTTTAATTTAGAGGGGAACATGTGTTTTTGGATTCTGACACTAATTATTGCAGTGAAAGGATTGAGTAGGCAAGCAAGTGTACGAACAAATTTCGACATGTCGATCGTTTGTGTCGAACGTAGGCGACGAGGCACCCGTACCGGATGACGGTATTAAACCTACCTTCACCGAACGACCGGTGATTAGACAATCCGACGACGGTAACACCATCACCTTCGAATGCCGACTTGTCGGTGATCCGAAACCAAGTGTCAAGTGGTAAGGTCTTGAAATCTGCGACGCGCGAGAGGAAGTAGTATCGAAAAGTGTTATTGTTGAATTATTGGAAGAGACATGAATTAAAGACATTCAAAATATCGACTAGATATATAAAATTGAGAAAAGAAATAGTGTCGAATTGAAATTAAGAGAAATTTTGCGTCAAACTTTTCCTACAGAGATTGTCTTCCAATATTTTTGAAAGATATAATGTACTTGTGAAAGGTACAATGTTTAAAACTGATATTTTCAAATTTATATGCACATACTTACATATCGTGTTTCGAGTATAAAAAATTTCGATAGTGTATCTTGTCTTCCGATGGTTCAAAATTCAAAAGTACGATATTACTTCCGAACGCACGGCCCGTGACATGATCAATATCCGGCGGTTGCTTCGATTTGGCATTTTGGCGGCGATCGCAGGTATCACGGTACCGAGGAAGTGAAAGACGGCGGGCGATTCACCACATCACTGGAACTTGATCAGAAGCTGTACCATCTCGCAAGGCTGAGGATCGACAATGTGGCAAAGGGGGATGCGGGCGAATACAGGGCCGTGGCAAAGAATAAGCATGGCCAGGGGGTAGCGACTATTAATTTGAACTTCGAAGGTGGCGACAGGCTCAAGTAGGCATCGAAAGATGATCTGTCTTCGACATCAATTATTCTGCTGCGCCACGAATCGATAGACACGCTCTTTTCCGGTTTGACGCGGCGCGAAAATGCATTGCACTGCAATTTTATTCGATTTATTGAGCTGCAAAAGTACAGCAATAATTTAGTGTAGTTTTTTAATAAACTGCCATATAAAAATAATGATAACAGTAACAGTTATAATAATGGTTGATTTTTAGTTTTTTTATTAAAACAAAATTTATGACAAGGTAATTCATGAAAACGAAGTATGTTGAATGAAAAGTACATTGTACTTCTGAAGAATTATCTCGTTAATACTATTAAAATTCTTCACATTTATTACATTCGGTTGCGCATTTAAAATATAGACTCCGTTGTAAATTAAATATGTAAAAACAAATGTATTATAAAATAGAAGTTGAAAGATAGTCGATCAAATTAAAAATGCAGGTATTTGCAATTATTAATTTACGCTTTTTCTAATTCTTTAATTTTTTAAAAAATATTAAAAAATTTAAAAAAATTATTTTCTTATAAATCACAGTATTATTATAAAAATGCATATCCTTTATATAAACTAAAAATTATTAAAAATGTATAACTGTAAAAATATAATTTATCTTTATAAATTTACGAATGCCTGCATATACAGAAGTTGCATGCTCTTTTTTAATTAAAAAAACGTAAAATTGTCTCTTAAAATTAAAAAAATTTTGATAAATTAAGATTTAATTAAAAGAGAGCCTGCGACTTTTACGGTAACACTTTTTCGTAACATTGCGTCGCGTTTTCGGAAATATTGCGTGGCCAGCAGGTGAAAAATAACGTTATCCACCGAGATGACTTTAGATTCTGCGTTCAATCAGCGAATCGACGAATTTTTCGTTTGACAAGTCGATTTACGCAGAATACCGGACGGTAAGCCGCCGCGTTTTCCGAAGAAGCCAACGATCCGTCAGGAGGGCGATTTACTCATCATGGAGTGCATTCTGGAGGCACATCCGGTGCCGGACATAACATGGTACCAAGGTCAGAAAACGATTACCGACAGTAATCGCGTGAAGATGTCACGCAAAGCAACCGGCAAGGACACATATCTGCTGACCCTCGAGATCTCAAATCCGACCAAGGCTGACGGTGGGAATTACCGTTGCAACGCCTTTAACAACTTCGGCGAGAGTAATGCCAACATCTCCCTCAACTTCCAAGGCAAGTCCCCTTCGAAGCGTACGAGAAGGTTTTTATTGACATTCCGAGATATTTATCATCAATATCAAATGCGCTTCAAAAATTAGAAAAAAGTTATCAGTTCTTTAATCTTTAATCGCAATTCGTTACAAATAATCTTTAAAAATCTGAGAACAGCAACATAGTATATATGCACAGTTAGGTACATAGATATATTCTTTTGTTTTATACAATATTAATTTCAAAGTAATTATATTTTTTTGTTTTTCATGTTTGTTTAAAATTACAAATTGCTCGGACAATGAAATCCCTTTCGTTTACTTCGTCCATGACGAGTCCTGTCGACTTTCCTCGTATCTCCTTCGTGCACAATGCATTTTATAAACGCGCGGAAAAGACGTACAAGCGATTTTTCTCGGTAAACGATCGCGATCATTTCATAGATCATTTCATCAGGTAAGCACAGCCGCGCTATTGCTAACCAATCGTGAAGTCTCTGTATCTTCGCTTCATAACTTATTCAGCTGCCAACAACATGACTAACGTCATTAAAAGTCGCGGTCGCGGGTCATCGGTGACCCGCGACCGCGGTAGAGATCGCGTTTCTGGTGTTCTGTTGCACACCTGGAACCGTCTCTCGTATCTTCACCGATGATATCTAACCTTGGATCTTTCCAAGATGCAGAGGAGGGAGCGGGTTGCGCTCCGTCCTTTATTGAGAAACCTCGCATCATCCCGAACGAGACCGGTACGCTTATTACCATGAAGTGTAAATGCAAAGCGAATCCCAAGCCGGAGGTCACGTGGTTCCGTGGTACCAACGTGGTCAAAGAATCATCGAAGATCTCGATCAAGTCCAAAACGATTGAGGAAGATGTATATGAACTTATCATGGAAATAAAGGTAATTCTATTCTCTGCTTTGTTAAAAGTGAAAATAATTTTAATTATTTTTATTTAATTATTATAATAATTTAGATTTCTTCTTTCTGATTATTGATGTGAATATATAATATTAACAGATTGTATTTTATTAATATCTAATTTTTAAATCTAAAATTTTTAAAATTATTTTTTGATAACAGGATCCATCGGCACCGGACGGTGGCACTTATAGGTGTCACGTGAAGAACGAGTACGGCGAAAGCAACGCTAATCTGAATTTGAATATCGAGGCGGAACCAGAACCAGAGGGAGACGGACCGACGTTTGTAGAGAAGCCGCGGATACAGTCGCAAAACAAAGGCAAGCTCGTCATCATGGATTGCAAAGTGAAGGCGAAGCCGAAGCCACAGATCGTGTGGACTCATGCAGGCAAAGTGGTAAAGGAGTCCTCGAAAATTTCCATTAGCATTGTTTCAGAGAAAGAGGACATTTATTATATCAAACTAACTCTGAACGATCCTGGACCGGATGATTCCGGACTCTATAAGTGTAACATTAAGAATGATCTTGGTGAACTCAATGCCAATCTTACACTAAATGTTGAGAGTAAGTTCGCATATTTTATATTATACGTTATTCGATATGTGATAACAGTTTAATTAATTTTTTAAATATAAAATAATTAATTTAGATTTAATAATTCAATTTTTGTTTTAGTTGTTAAAAATAAAGATCATAAAATATAAATTAGAAGTTAGATTAAAATATTAATATTTTTTTATTGTGATTTTAGTTATACCCGTAATTAAGGAAAAGCCGAAGGTGGTAAAGATCGTTAAAAAGAAAACAGTCGTAATTGAATGTCACGTTCTTTCTCAATTCGCGCCTGATTGCACATGGTTCAAGGAAAGTCAAGCCGTTAAAGAGGATAATAGACATAAATTGCACGTCGAGCAAGTTAAAGAAGTGAGTTTTATACAATAAAATTATCCAATATATTTATTATACTCTATCATGTGATATTGTATTAAAACGATTAAAAAGAAATTTATTTTAAGTTTAAAGTTTAGTTTAATAAAATAACTAGAAAAGAATTATTTTTTTTACATTTGTTTTTATTATTTTTTTTATGTTTATTGATATTATGTATTTAATTAGAAAGTAGCAGTTGAATACTCAGTATACATTATGACAACATAATCATTATTTAAAAAATTATTATATAAATTTTAATCAATTGATTTCTTCAAATAGGGTGAATTCACTATAAAACTTGAAATTGAACAAATGTCGACGACAGATAAAGGCACGTATAAATTAGTGGCACGCAATGATAAAGGCGAAGCCACATCACAAGTAGTAGAAGTGACGGAAATTCCAGACCAAGGAGAAAAACCCAAAATTGTTACCGGCCTCAAATCAATTGTAAGTACTTTTTATTTTTTACTGGTACTCAAAAGTTAAAATACAACGCTTTTTTTATTTAACATTTGTTTTCATAAAAAAATATTGTTAAAATAAAGTTTCCTTTATTGATATTATGCGCTGTATATAATACTATATTTCTAGACTGTCGAGGAAGGTAAAACGGTCGAGCTCGTCGCAATTCTCGCAACACAAGATCGAAAAGTCACTGTCACGTGGTATAAGTATGTATTTAATATAAAAATTAAGTTTTAAATAATTTGCCAATTTTGTAACAAAAATATTATATTTTATTTAGAAATTTTATAAAATGATTTTATAAAAAGAATAGTCAATATTATCTAAAACAATTTGTCTAATATTTGATAGCTGACATTCGTGCATTTTTTTATCAACTGCCTGTTCTTATGTTATAAACTGTTTCAATAAATCTTTATAATTGTTGCAATAATAATTTTATAATATAATTATAGAAATTCTACAGTCATCAAAGCGTCAAAAGATATCATGATTTCCTTTAACGGCCTGGATATGAAATTGACTATCACCTCGGCATCGACAGAATTCTCAGGAACGTATAAAGTCACCGTGAGCAATGAATACGGTCAAGATGAGTCGTCAGCTCGTCTCGTCGTCAACGTAAGCAATTTTAATCTAATAATTTTCAACCATGAATTTATCAATAACGGATGCAAGTTTTTTAGTCACTTTTTTTGTGTTTGTATAAATTTATGTTCCAATATATTACAAGAAATTCGCGTTTTCATGAAAATTGACAATTCATATTATAATTATCACCCCTTTTTTCACTGAATTTGAAATGTATTGCTAATAATTATAAACTGATCCAAATACACCCCATTGAAAAATTGACATGTTAAATGTGGAATTAAACTAATGAATACGTAATGTAACTAAATCATTGTTCTCTTGATAAATTTGAAGATTATTTGTATGTGTTCTCCAATGTTGCATGCAATTCCCTCATGAAATTACAGAAGAAAGAGGAAAAGAAAAAAGACGAGGAGGAGGAAGAGAAGAAGAAGAAGAAAGTTGAAAAGAAAGAGGAGAAAAAAGTGGAAGAAAAGAAAGAAGAAAAGAAGGTAGAAAAGAAAGCCGAAGAAAAGAAGGAAGAAAAGAAGGAAGAAAAGAAGGTAACCATTGAGATGGGAAGATTAATTAAAATTTTCATTCTAATTTTTAATGATTTTCTGTCGCTTCCCTATTCCTTCTGTTACACCTTTTGTGATTAACAAGATACTACACTGATTACATACAGCGTGATATAGATATAGGAAGATTAATTGTTTTGCAAAATTTATTACAGTATGCTTCTTTATGTACTTGCAATTATCTAAAAATAATTATTATTATATAAAAAGAGAGTATCTTTGAAAAAGAAAAAAAGAATTTTAGTTTTATATAATTGTGTATTACGCAAGATTGATTATCGAAGTGTAAGTAAAAATATTGAGTACTATATTAAGAGCATCTGCTATAATTTGCAAAAATCGATCGATCTTTCGATTCCTCGATGTGTCAATTGGTATACCGTTGAAAAATTATATCTCGATATAAGGTAATTAGTTCAGTATGGAGCGACGATGATGATGAAGGATCAGAAGAATATGAGGTGGAGGAAGAGGAGGAAGTGGTGAGTGTAATTGAGTCCAGCATTATCAGCACAGAAGTCATTCTCGAGGAATCAGATTCTGAAATAATTTCTCACGTCGAGGTACACACAAACACAATTATATCAACATTGATACATATTATAGAATTTATCTTTCATCAATTTATATTAAATTTTTATAATTAAATATTTAATAATAATAATTTATTAACAATATATTACTTTTTATAAAATGAAAAAAGTGATTTTGTTTATTCAATTATTTCATTATATAAAATAAAATAATTATTTTATATTAATAATTTTACAATTTATTACATGTAAATATTCCGCTAATTAAACTTCTCTTCTTTTTTTTTCATAAATTATGGAACTTATGTTTTGTAGAATAAATCAATCAAGGATAAATCAATTTTTTTTTGTTATTTTTAAGTCCCTGTCATTTGTGTCATACCTTGGAAGTTCATGTGTATTGTGTGTTCCATAATATGCTTATTTTGTATGTATAAAAGTTTAAATGCAAACTTCCTACAAATAGTAAATATATTGTATTTGAAAATTAAATTAATTAAATTATATAAATTTAAAATTAATTTATATAAAAATTAAATTATATAAACTTAAAATTAATTTAAATTATATAAACTTGAATTACACGTTTGTAGAAAAGATAATTCTAAGTTTAATATTTAAAATATATGAAAGAAAAATAATGGTTTTGACGTATTCTGTTTCAGAAAATGGAGATCTTACAGGTGAGCATAAAATATCAAAAATTGGATTTCGGTAATGTATGCGCTCGAAAAGCAACTTTGATTCGCTTGAATAAATACCACTGTGCTCTGAAGGTTGAGGCTTTGGCAAAATATTTTGGCCAATCTGCGAAACGACATATTTATAAATCGCAATAAATTGTTTTCAGTTTTCTTTCGATGAGATTTTATCTTACAAAATTATCTTTATGCGATTAATATTCATCATTTTTACGCTAAATAAATTTGCTTATATTATTTTATTTTTCGCAGCATCCACTTAATCTCAGCTTATCTGATAAGTTTCTTCGAATGATCTCTTGCGCACGCTTAAACAATCGCCTTAATATTAATTTTTCTTCGCATAAAAAACGCAAGTTTTCCAAATGCTTTTTCAGATGCCATATTTTTTTCCGAGTCCCAGAAGCTGGTTCCTTTAAATCCAATTCTGCTTTAAAGTTTAATTCTTTATGTCATTATACAAACTCTTGCATGTGGTTTTTTCTTTGTATGTTTATATTGTGTGTTTGTGCGTGAAAAATTTTGTTCAAACACGAGCATCAGAGATATTTATTGCTTATTAAATGTGAACATCATCTTAAATTATTTTAATATGATGCAACCATATCTCTGTTGTGTTTTTGATTATTATGTATCCTAAATTAAATAGAGGAAATATTTTGCTAATATTATTTTATTTTTTTACATATGTAGAAGGACGAAGAAATTGTGAATAATGTTGAAGAAAGGAAATCTATTAAGGTAAGAATAATGTAAAATGTATTTCTTATTAAAAATGTAAATAAAAATAAATATTGTAATTAAGACGATATAACAAATAATCTATTTAGTTAGTCTATACTTAATTTCATATCTCTATTTTTCTTTCAATTTATAGAAGAAAGCCGCCGAGAAAATTGAAGACAAAAAGGAAGAAGAAAAGGTGAGCACAATTATTCTTATACATTTAATTTATATTTTTTCAATAATTTATTTTTTGACCTTTTTTCTTCTTTAAATCTATCTTTAAATCTTAACTCTTTTTTAGAAAAAGATTATAAAAAAGAAAGAACCCGGATCCAAAGAGGTATGCATAATTCAGTTGTTCTATTTTCATATCTTATTTTATGTACTAATCAAGTAATCATATAGCATATTATTATTTTAAGTATTCATTAAATTAATGTATTAAATTAATTTGGACATATGTATTTAATATTATTTATATTTAGATATCTCGAGAAACTACGCCTAAACCTGAGAAAACGGTGACTCGCAAGGAATCAATCAAGGTAAGGGTATTTATGTATTATATATGTATTTTTTTAATCAGTTAGAAAAATAGATTTTATATATAACTTGTTATATCTCAGGTGGAAGAACTTAAGACAGAGAGTCGTCGTAGTTCGATCATCAAGACTGATGAGAAGGTATATATGATGTTGTGATACTAAATTTCGTAAATATTTTAAGAGCTACGAGTCTGGTAAATTTATTCTGCACCATTAGATGCAAGTACTATGTAAAATACAAATTATTTTTATTTTTTACTATTATCGTATAGATAATGGATGATGGCACTGCGACACCACGACGTCTTTCTATACAGAAGGTACACATACATATACACATTTCACACACAATTGCCAAAAAAACAGTTACAATTAATTTTACAAAATTGATATATTGAAAAAAAATTTAAACTCTACGAATCAGAATAAAATAACATAAATTAAAATATTTTATTATTGACTTACGTCAATCAAATTTTAATTTGTTTTACATATCTTAGACCGAAGAAGAAGTCAAGATAGAAAGCAGACGATCTTCTATTATAGAAAAGAAGAAAACGACTGAAAAGGTAAGAAAGAATATATTGCTGTTTTTAACTAGTTACACAATGTGCTAACAAAATATTTTGTTATTAATTAATTGATTAGTTGTACTATCATAATTTTTAGCAGAACAAAGTAAGTACACGTGAGTGAATGTCACCTTCTCAAAATCGACATAAGAAGGAGTTTTAATATTTTATAGAAATAAATTATTTTCTATTTGATTAAGAGCTTGATGTAATTTTACTGTTTGGCAAAATCAGCTTGTGTTAATATAAATTATATTAATTGACTTTTGTTTTTTTTTAAGTAGTCTTTGAAAATAATTTTATCCGTAGATTTGACTTTGAAAGCTTTCAATGTGCAAATAATTTTACAATAAAAAGAAAATTATAATTTTTACTTAAAATACAAAAATTATGCTCTCTGTAAAATTTTACAATTAATAAGAATTTAATTAAAGATAGTATAGAATCAGAAATAATAGGTAACGTTGGATTTTTTTATTTTGTGTGATATATATTTGGGTAAAATCGTAGATTTTTTCCAAAGAAATATAAGAGAACATTTTATCTCGCATCATTGCAGGATGTATCCGCATTCAGGCCAAGAGCCATTTCGCGAATGATTGAAGATGAGGTACACTTACACATTTTAATTACTCTAATTATTTTATTTTATTTTATATCATTTTTTTGTACTTTGTAACAAGATAACTATTTTTTTTAGAACACACTCACAGCGAAAATCAAGCCACACACATATAAATTCGACGAAGAGATTCAGGTACATAGACATAAACACAATACCTACTTTCAATCGTATATCGTTCATTAGGTCAGCATACACGTTACATTTAATTTTAGGACGTTTGGTCGTCTAAACCGACAGAGCGCGGTAGTAAATCGATAAGACATTATGAGGTACGTGACGTATTTTTTGTTATGTTTATGCATCTTAAGACACGCGATATACATATGAAACGTTGTAGGAAACTACGAAGTCCAGGGCAACTTCTTTCGTTCATGAAACTGACCGTAAACCGAAGGTACATATCTCGCGTTATATATACTGACTGTATTTAACAAAATGTTTTCTTAAAATCGAAAAAATTTATGATATTTGCAACAAGAAGAATTACACAAAAAGTAAACTTTTTAGGTTGCACCTCAAGCTGCAATTAAGCCACGCGTCCGCGATTCGGATGATGAACGTGAGGTATATAAAAAATTATATCGTGCATACATGTATAAACACACATGCATACACATATCAATGATGTTATAACGATAATTAAACGTTTTACGAATATTGCGTATTTTATCGACGGTATTCATTTTAGGATGTTTGGAGTATTCACAATCCGGGAGAACGTGATAATGAATCTATGCCGTACAGAGTATGCAAATATGTTACATGAAAATTCAATACATTTTAGTTTAAAAGAACATGATATTTCGAACATATTTTTTTATTTTAGGATACGTCAACAGATAAAACACACAAACCTCATATACCGTCAGATACAACACATTCACGTCAAAAATCAGATGAAGACAAACCAAAAGATAAAATATTACATGACACCATCGCAAATAAGACACATCCACAGAAATCAGATAAAGAGATTGAGGTACAGAACATTTATTGTATAATGGCTAGGCATGTAGTATATATCTTTAAATCATCAATATTTTTAGAATATTTGGACGAGTAAAGAATACGATATTGACTTTAAAAAGTGTGACAAAATATGCAAATACATTTAAATTACAGAAATTATTCGCGAACAGTTCGAATTTCTTTAAAAGAGTAAAATTTTAAATATGTTATTTTAGGATATTCTGAAAGAGAAAAAACCACATGATATATCTACAAATAAAGTACTATCGCATAAATACGATGATAATTCAAAAGATAAAACACTTTCTCATAACACATCAATACATAAAATACATCCGAAAAAATCTGATGATGAAATTGAGGTATATAATATTATTGCGAAGCAACATAAATTACATATCTTTAATATATTACTATTTTTAGAATATTTGGGCGAGTAAAGAACGCGATAATGACTCTCCCAAAAAGCATGAAAAAGTAGGCGTATACATATTTAAATTATAAATATTATTCATAAATATAATAAAATCTTTTTAGAAGTGACTATAAAATTTTAAACGTTATTTTAGGATGTTCCGAAAGAGAAAACACGTTTGCATGATATACCTACGAGTAAAACACTTGCGCATAAATACGATGATGTTTCAAAAGATAAAATATTTTTTTATGACACACCTACTTATAAAATACATTCGCAAGAAAAAATTGAGGTATATAATAAATATCATCACATAATTTATGAAGTATATGTTACACACTTTCGAAATAATATTTTTTTAGGATACATCGACTAAGCCGAAAGAATCCGTTGTCGATTCAAAGAAATCTAAAGTATGTATAGTTAATAATTATATAAAATATAATTATTAATTATCACATATATACAATTAATTGAGTAAGAATAAAGAAAATAGTAATAACATGTTAAATAATATTTTAGGACATACCAAAAGTTAAGACACTTTTATGCGATACACCTACAGCTAAACTACAATCACAAAAACCTGACGAAGTGTCAGAACAGAGAGAGAAAACACATGACACATCTATTCACAAAATACGTCCACACAAATTTGATGAAAAAATTGGGGTATACAACACTTATATCATATGCATTTTTTAGAAGTAAATTTTATTTTTAAAATATTAATACTGTGTAGGATGTTTGGACCAAACCGAAAAAACATGATACTGATTCTAAGATATATGTCAAAGTATGCAAATTAGTATATTAATTAAGTACACAATTAATGTGAATTTATTTAAGAGAAAATATATGTAATATTTTAATTATAATATTGTTTTAGGATTTACCGAAATTTAAAGACAAATCGTCTCGTCGTCAATCTGTCGAAAAAATCGAGGTACATGTACGTTACGCATTGCAGAGTACACTTACGCATCGTATTATACAGATTTTTTACATATTTTTTTAATGCTGACTTTTAGGATATTTCGTCCAAACGAAGGGAACGTGAAAATAAACCACACAAAACAGATGAGGTACACTAACATTTCGCGCATATTTGAGTAAATTTATAAAATAGCAAATTAAAAATTATTATTATTATAGGATACATCGGAAATTAAAACTAAAAGACGCGTATCGAAATCTGACAATCAAACTGAAGGAGATAAAATAGCTTTGGACAAAATAAAAGTACGTGATATCAAGTCCAAGCCAAATGATGAGGTAGATAATAAGACAAGATAATATCTAATTATAATTTAAAAAAGAATTTAGTTTTATCCATTTATATTTTTTAATAAAAGGATAATAATAATGATAGTAAACTGATAAAAGGCAACAGAATTAATTTTAGGAAAATTATATATAATAAATAAAAATATAATACGCGAAATAAAGTTAAATTTATCTCTTCTTTGTCTAAAAATATAATAGAATACGTTAAAATACATTCTTAAAATTTTAGGACAAATTGGTGCCGAAATCGAAAGGACATGACGATAAACGCGTTGCACATAATGAGGTACATGAATATATGAATACATAAAACATTTTGTTTCTCTTCACTACATTTCACTTCACACAGCTCACACTTTCGGGTCTTACATTTATATAAAACAGCTTGGTAAATGGTATATGCTGTTATTTTAGGATACCGTATGCTCCACTGACACATCTCACAAACTTCCACTAGACCGAAATGTCAAAACTTACTACACGCATTATAATTATGTTAGTTACGAAATATTTATAATCTTATGGCGGACAATAAAACTATTATTTTATTTATTTTTAAATCGATATATTATTTTAGGATGTATGGGCAAATCCGCCAAAATCTATCGACCACGAACGAAATTTTATTACATCCGATAAGGTACACATATACACACACATACATACATTTGTGAGGCAGATTGTTAGATAGAAATTAATATTACATGCAAAATATATAGATATACTGAAGAAACAACGATTTATTTTTTAATTTTTAGGATGTTTTATTACCTACTGTTAAATCACAAACGCACGAATCCGATGATGATATTGAGGTACAGAATACACATTCACAATGCATTATATTTTTTTTATTATATTATACTTTTGATTAATGTAATAAAATAACACGCGATCGTAGGATATTTGGGCTTCGAGAATCGAGGACGACGCGCCTAAACCAATAAAAAAATTGGAGGTATATGCAAATTGCAATTGGCACTGCATTTATTTTTACTTTTGTTTACAAAGTAAATTGTAATATCGATATATTTTAGGATTTGCGAGTTTCCAAAGTTGCACCGTATAAAAATGGAGTTAAAATAGAGGTATACATTATTAAATTTACAAGTACTCATATTTACATTATTCGAAAATCATACCTAATTTGGTATATGACGGCTTTTAAAATCTCGCAGGAACTTGCATTCACATCTGCGCCTAAACTTGCATCCAAATCTAAGGACAGCATAAGCAAATTTAAAGAATCCAGGGTATATACGTATATTCCATATTCATACATTCATAACAATCGACACTTAAACTTATATTATATTAGTTAAAAAATTAATTTTTAATATTTAGATATTACTTTTATATATTTAATATTTTAATTAATTTTATTAATAATATTTGACGTCTACATAAAACAAATTTAATTATATATTTTATCCATTCGCGAGAGAACTAAGAAAAACAGAAATGAACTTTTCGGACAGATCTTATTCTTTAATGTTTTTAGGAGGGCGATATACCTGAATACGAAAAAAGCGAGATTAAACCCAAAGAGGTATATTCTCACACATACAGTCGCATGCATTCAAATACATACAATACACAATAAATTATACACAGTAAATTTGAATAATATAATTTTTTTCATTTTTTTCATTTTAGACCAAAGACATTACTATTATAAACTCTACACTTGACAAGGAAGAAGTGCCCAAGGTATAATACAAAAATTGTACTTCACACAACATTGTTATTTTCTTTCGGTTTTATTATATTTTTGCAATTGTAGAAAAAGGTGTCCACAAGACGTAAATCGTCGACTAAATCAACGGAAGGATCCGAGGTATAAAAACGATCCTCATTTCTTGTCAGTGCTAATCATTGACTTTCCACTGATCGCATAATTTTCTGGTCGCATAACTCTTCAGTCTCTTTGTAATCTTAGATGCAAAAAATTCTCCATTTTCTCTATACTATAATATTATAATCGAAGCTGTCTAATGTGTCTTCGCAAATGTGTATTGACATCTTTCGCTAACTATTGTTACGGAACACTTTCTCTTATCATCTTTTTATGATAAGTGTTTCCTTTTTCTCTTGCTGCTTTTCATCTTCTTGCTCTTCTTCTAAATTTCTATGATTTTGTTGATTATAAATATTGTCCAGGACCAAGAACCAGTATTGAAACCAAAGAAGAAAAAACCTAAATCCGCGGATGAATCTAAGGTATACAATTATATGTTAATAATATATTATCACAATTATAAACATACAAAAGATGAATGTTATATCTCCGTATAGAAAACAAAACAATATATGATTATTTGTACGCATATTAATTATAAATATTTGTTATTAATTTTTGCATTGTGCTACATGCTTTTAATTGTCACTAACATTAATATGCATATTTGTTTCATGTAATATTTTATTTTAATCCTTACAGCATAAAGTTGCACAAAAGTTGCAGCAACATTGCTGCAATATTGCATGTTGCACCAATATTGTAGAGATTTTTCAACGATATTGCTGCAAATTCTGTGCTATAAGAATAAAATAGCGTAGAATGATAATGTATTTATATACATATATTTATTAATTACAATATATCTATTTACTATTCATATATCTTTTACACAGTTTACACATTTTTAAACAGAAATATACTTTTACAACATATAAATCTTACAGTATATAAATATCTTTTAGAAAGAGGAACCGACTACAAAACCAAAAACTCCCGGAAAACTAGAAACCCCGAAGGTAAAAATATAATTATAATAAACAAAAAAATACAATTAAAGAACATATAAAATTTTCAACATGTGATTAATTTTTTATTAACATAAATATTTTAAATAAATATTTTACTTTCCTTACAATTACATTCAGTCACCGTAGGATAAAATACAATATAAAGTATTAAATTTATATTTTAAAAACACGAATTTAAAAAACATTATTACTACATTTTAGGCGGAAGTCAAGCCTAAACCGGGAGAGGCGAAGGTATATAAAATAACACTATTATCATTTTCTATATATATAACAATTTCTTCGCTCACGATTAACACTGCAGAGATTTACAGCTAAGATATGTACATGCACAGCAATAGATAAAGCATAATATATAAAATATATTGCTCTTTTCTAATATCACGCCACATTATGAAAAATGAGCACCTGCATTAACCATATGCCGTAAATATGTAACTTTAAAACATTTTTTACATTTTCAAACATATGTTTTGAACATTTTTAGATGGAACCAAAAGCCAAACCTAAAGCAGAGGAAGTAAAGGTATACTTACACATATACTGTACATATCTTGTAACAATATACACTTTCATAATAGAGAAAAAGAATACAATAAATTAAAAAGGGATGATAAATGAGGAACACTATTAAATACTACTCGTACACTTTTAGGAAGCCAAGTTCAAATCAGACGAACCAAAGGTACACAAAATACTTTATAACACATTTTATTATTTTAATAATCGGTTCAACTATATTACAGCCTATTGATATGAAAAATAAGACATTAACACTTAAATTTACATATACACTTTTAGGAGGAAGCGAAAGCTAAACCTAAACTAGAGGAAGTAAAGGTATATTTAGATCTGATTATCTTGCAGCAATATATATTTATGCAAGTCTAGCTCGCGGTTTACAAAAGAAAAAAATGCATAAATTATATATAGTAAATAAATATGATATTTTAAAAGACACTATTTAAACATCAATCACACACTTTTAGAAAGCGCCAAAGGCGAAGTCTAAATCGAGCGAAATACAGGTATAAAAAGTGTTGTATTATTTAGAAGAAAAACTCAATAATTAGGTTCAATAATTAGGCTTTTAAAATGCAGTGAAACTATATCATTGCGATGAAAAATGTACAATGTTTTACTTTACATATACACTTTTAGGAAGAATCTAAAATTAAAGAGGAAGATGTAAAGGTACACGTACATTTGTACACTATTTTTGACAACATCATATACATCATACATTCGGAAGAATAACAAAACAAATAAAGATAATTAGATGAAAAATTTAGCTTGAAGTATTACTTTTGCAATTATCATTTTACATAAAAATTAAACAGAATTGATATCATATTTAAAGGGTAAGACGAGGTATACGATATACTTTTTCACAATCTTTTTTTATAATCATGTATATTTATTTTATTGTGTAGGTATACTTTTTAAGTTTTTATGTATATTTTACACATAAATATTATAATTGTAAAAATACTTTTAGGTTGAAGAAAAGCCTAAAGCTAAACCAGGGGAAGTCAAGGTAAACAAAACATACTTGTACAAGTTAACAAAATATAAAATACATATAAAATACAATATTAAAAATTAAAAAAATTAAAAATTAAAATGATATTATTAAGTACTCGTATATTTTTAGGAAACACCGACGGTTAAACCAAATAAATTAAAGATACATCAAATGCTTATTATATCAAAACTAAAACTTTTATTTTGAAAATTTTAGAAACACAAAAAATATTAAAAGCTTTGAATATTAAAAATACTAAAAGTATTGCGGATATACTAATTCAAAAAACGTAAATCTCAAAAATTGTTTAGTGTTTTGTAATAAAATTAAAAGATTTTTATCTTTTATGTCTTTAAACAATAATTAATGATCTTCTAATATAGTTTATTGTTAGGTTTTTTACTAAAATACATATTAACAAAAGCAGAACATTATGAGTATTCTAGAAGAAAATTTTTTATTTTGTATACATTAATTTATAACAGAATTATTTAAACATTCAGAAATTAATATAATATAAAATATAATATAATTAATTTTTAAGAAATTAAATTATTATTATTAAAAAGAAATTTACAGAGCATTGAATTGAAACAAATTTTGCTATTTGTAGAAAGAGGAACCTGCAACGAAACTTACATCTAAACCAGTAGAACCGAAGGTACATTTGATAAAACACATACACAATATACATACAATCTAACATTGATATTTTTATAAAACAGGATACAAATTTTATAAAGAAAGAGTTTAACTTTTATATTTCTATTTGCAGAAAGAAGAAGAGATCACTAAGAAAGGTCTGAAGTCCGTCAAAGTAATTATAATTTTTATAATAAAAAATATTAATATAGAGTCTCTAATACACACGCATATTTTTTGAGTCTAACTTAATATTATTAAGAAAAAGAAAAAAATTCAATTTTCTCTTTATTAAGTATTTCTAAAATGTTTTATACAATTGTAGAAAAAAAGATATAGATATATGTATATTGCTAATATTCAATTTTTATTTATTTCAGCAACTCGAGGAGGAGAAGAAAATTCAAGAAAAAGTCGAGCTTAAGGTAATTTTATTTCTCTCATCACATTTCACGATTAACCGTTTAAAGTAATGTTTAATATTACACAGTTAGTAGATGTAAAAACAATAACGAAATTAAGTTAAGAAATTAGTATTAAAGAAAAGTTTGATTTAATATTCAATTAAATATTATGAGATTTAATTTAGTATCGTTGAATGAATAGTATTAGATTAACTTAGTTTTGTGCATTCCTTGCTTTTTAAAATTTGGTTTTGATATACCGCAAAGCGAACATATTTATATACTTGACATGAAGCTTTTCTCCTAACAACGATATATTAATACAGCCGAAGAATATCATCGAGACCAAACCGAAATCCCGTTTACCACCAAAACAGGAAGTAAAAACCGAAAGCTTTCAGGGGATTCAGCTTAAACCAGTTACGAAGGATCCGAAACAGCCTCAACAGGCTGAAAATGGCAGGGATCTCAAGGTAGCCCTGCAAAAGGGATCAACGCGATCTTGTTGCACAATTTCTATGTCTCGCATTCTGTGTTTTTAAACTGCTAAATTTCAATTTACAGCAATTCTAATTTCGTTTTCTAATTATTAAACAGCGCCGAAATATACTTGTGCGCATTCTTTTTTCTCTATATATATATATATGTATATATATATATACTTAAAGATATTTCTCTCACTCTATGTTCTTAATACAAGTAAAATTAATTAAACATTCTCTGTCTAAACTTATTTTCTCTCTGAATAATATTTATATTCTACACATGTTTATATATTGCAGCACATTTCTAAATTCTACGTTGCACTCATCTTTCTTCGATATATTCTAACTCTTCTGTGATTAATTTTATTTATGTTAATAACGTTTATGTTAATAAGAAACGCATAGAAATCTCTTTTAAGAGATTGATATTTCTTCTTTCTTTTAATCCTCTCTGTCTTCGCACATCTTTTCGCTCTATTCTCACAAGGTTATCTCTGATACTCATTTTTCCTTGTTATCAGAGATTTGTACAAGGATTAAACCAGCACCATGTCTGACACGTAATAATGTTTATCTTCTTGCAAATTTCTTTTTAATCTTATATCATTTATTATTTGTAATGCAGAAAACTGAAAAGATGGAAAAGGTCGATGCAAAGAAGGTAAAGGCAACGAAGGCAGCGAAGGACGCAAGTTACGAGCTCCCGGAGATTCCGGATTATGAAAGGGCTGTCCTGGAGAAACCTGAAGAATTTGATTTTGGCGACTTTGTTCCTCGCGATAAAACGAAACTCGAAAGACCGGTCACACAGGTAAGGAAGTAGTTAAAATCTCTGTATATAAACGATATTTTATAATCATTATGTTAGAATAATAAAAGAAATAAAAAATAATTTAAACATTTATAAAGATATATTGAAAAATATATTTTATTATTAGTTCATAAAAAATTTGTAGAGATTTATAGAAAAGATCTAGTAATATATAAATTTAATTAAATGTCAATTAAATTTTCCACTAATTATATGTTTTTTGTTTTCATGTTGCCGTGCAGAAATTCGATTCTAAGGTAAGCAATTGTCGCTTATTAATAATGAAGGTAAAATATGAATTTGCCAAATTGCCAAACTCGTTCGCGCGAGGAATTTTGCTAATTTTGGAAATGCCACGTTACTCAAGGATGTTTTGATCGAGCCTTGCGATACGCGGTTCAGGATAATTAATTTTTACGCCCGATTTACTGACGGTTTAATTATAGCCGAGATATAAACTCACGTCACTTATTTTGTAAGCTTGGAAGGACGGTAAATTTTTAAAGAACCGTATATATCTAAAAATATAATATTTATGCGAGATGTTCCGTGCACAGATGCAAATAACAAAAAGGTCATAAAATTTTATATGATGTATAATATATTATTTATTATTTTATTTATGTATATGCTTTGTTACTCCTTTTAATTTTATTAAATGTAATAATTACATCTAATGTTTTATTAAACTGTAGAATTACTCGGGATATCCGAGAACGCTCTTACTATTTTGACTGTTTAGTTTATATTAATTTTATACTTACATTTATTTGAGTGTAAAATCGAATTATTTTCGAAATAAGCAGTCCGTGTAACAGTTCAGTTAATAATCTTTTAGATTAGGAATTAAAGCAATCTCTTCCAAAACTACGGCAAAATGATATTTCGACATGAGAATCGACCTTATATTTTCTGTTCTTGTCGAGAACGCAGTGCCATAAATATCTTCGTGCTACCTGCACAATCGCAATTAATGCGTTGCGAATGGATAGGGAAGGGGGCAGGGGAAGAAATGGAAAGGGGTAATAATCAGCCAGGTCGAATCTTGCCTTGGCAAGCGATGAATGCTTTCTGTGCATCGCGCGACGTTGCGCCCGCGACAGAACTATTTTAGCGAATAAATGCTCGTATATCATCCCCTTGAAATCGGTTTCTCGTCTTCGTCGTCGTCGTCGTCGTCATCGTCGTGAACGAGGATGGGGAAAACGTCGATCGCTATTTTCGGCCTTATTACGACTGACCCAATAGCAACTCGGATTCGAATTGCAGGGTCAGTCGTAATCGCCCTACGTGCGCGACCGTATTAAATTAACGTGTTAACAAATTCTGATACTTCGATATCTCGGCTGATAAAGTCATCGTTTTGGATCGCTATCAAGTAATGACTTGTTATTAATAAAACCGAATCATTAAAGTGTATTTGTGGATTAGGTTGAAAGTTATCAAGGATTGGTTAACGTAATTGTGATTCTGTTTAGCTTTATCAATTCATAAATGTTTAAATCTTAAAAAAAATGTAATTTGTATTTATAATTTATATTTGTTAAATAATATATTAACATCCTTTTTTTAATCATGTTAAGAAACAAAACTAAGTATACTTATCTAAAAATTATTTATTAATAAAACATATGGAGCTAAATTTTTTTGCCAATCAAAGAGAAAAGATTAGATTAAGGTTACGTGTAATTGGTGTAAAGGAACATTAAATTAATTAACAAAATTGAAAAAAGTTTTAACTTTTTATTTAACCTTCTAAACAGACTTGATAGGAAGCAAGCACTATTAATCAATTAATTTTTGATCATCGTAGCCGAAGTTACCGGAAATTAAAGCGCCCGAAACACCCAAGATTGAAGTTATCAAAGACGTGACACCGGTCGGCAGCAGAAAGGGCTCTTTAGCACCCGGAAGCGGTGCTGGCAGTCGACGTGGTTCGCTCATACCGCCCGAGGAATTAGGTCGTAGGCCCAGCTTGATCATTAGTGACGAGGTATGTTACGGAATGTATTGTGTGATCACGAAAATATATAGACTACCTTATAGGGGACCGAGCTGAAGAATGCAACAGAGGCGAGTAGAGTGACATTCTAGAGATATTCTAATTTAATTTCTTTAAATCGCTGAGTTTGCAAAAAAACTTAATTTAACTTTAATTTATGTTTTGATCTATATAGAATACCAAAGTATCAGTAATTTAATTTTCAAGCTATTGTACAAATAGAATTTCGTGAGCTTGAAACTTTGTTGCATTCTCATGCGCTCATGAAAGATCGCCCAGTTTGCTTTGTAGAAAACTTATTTGTGTCTAAGGAAACACATCATTCACTGATCTTATTAATTTATTGGAAGAACCTTGTCAAATCGCCAAACATTGTTCCAATTAGGAACGTGAAAGTTCAAAAATAAATGACTATGACGCGATGAATCTATTTTTAATATAGAATATATTAAATTACAAATTAATATTAAGGTCTCATTAAAATTTGATGGATTTAAAACTTGATGTTTCCTCTTATATATACAATTATAATTGTATTATAAAAAAAATTACTTTTATATTTTTAGTTTTTATTATTTATATATATCTATTCTATTTTATATGTCAATAAAGCAAAAAGGGTGATATGACACATTTTGCACTCTTGAATATACATATAAAATATATAACGAGAATAATATTTTAAAAAATTATTTTAATGTCTATACATTTTTTTAAATAATATAGAGAGAAAATTATATTAAATATAAAATCCATATATTAAATTAATTGAAATATATGTATTTTAATATTATTATTGAATTAATAATCTATATTTTTTGTACAAATTCTACATTTCTTCAAATTAATTTAATATACAATATAAAATTATAGGTTTCCATTTTCTGTATTACTTTAGAATATGTTATACTGAATATATTTCAAAGTGCAAAGTGTTTGTACGAGTCCCACTAGGTAGATGATTAATGAGTCGCGTAAGACACTCGACGAACAAGTAGGTAGACTGGCTACTGCTGGTTGGCCCTAGGGTTTTTTGTAGCTTTTTTTTGAGTTTTATAGTGTAAGTCCAGTGATGGTCTTAGTGGTGTCGTACTCGTGATAGATACGCGCCGTGAATCCCCGACGACGAGTTCGTCGAGTGACGCACGTCGCGTTTAGTGTCAGCAAGGCGTGAGATTTAGATTAGAAACCTCTCATCAGTGAAAGATCCAGAGTTTACCAGCTTCTGAAGCATCTTCCTTTCTTCCTTTGACCCTTCCTCCGAAAAAAATTGAATTCCGTTACCTTCCATCGTCAGCAAAGGCATTTCTCCCAAAAAGAAAAAGAGAATGGAAAGTCAACTTGTGATGCGTAATATTGAGGACGTTCAAGATTGGTGCATATTGACTTGCAAAAAGCAAGAATCTGAAGAACTAAATAGACACTTCCTGGAGAAGAATATCGAAGAAACACGGATAATTGACGATTATGTGGATAACCTCAGCTAAGAGTGAGACGATCGAAGGCGTTCCCCGTAAAATTTGCATCGGATATTTCGTTACTTCGAGATAAGATCCCACATTTTTTGGTCTTAAAATAATCTTTCTAAATTATAATTAGCGTTTTACACCTTAATAAATATTTTTAGCTTAACTGCTTAAAACTAGAGCAACTTTCGGGAATGAAAATAGCAGAAAAGCATTAATTAAAGTTACTAAAATTAAACAGACGCATAACTTGCGTTGATGTAATTAATTTTAGTCAATTTCGCGAGACTTGGTTCAGTTTCAAGCTAGAGATAAAGCGGGGAGTGCGTTTTGATATGTCTAACAGGGTGGTAGGACAAACGCCGATCGATCGAACGATCATATTATACAATGTAAACATGTTGCAGCATCGTTTATTGTGTATACACGCAAACACAAACATACACGTGCACAATACAACCATCTTTACCTCGCAGTAGTGCTTAATAGAGATTTGGTCCATAGGAGCATAGGAAGCTTCGTCCCGGCGAGGTGCTGGACGAGCGAAAGGTGAGATAAATCGCTGAGAGAAAAACGCGGAAGCGAATGTCTCGTCTGCAACCTTACTCGACTACCAAATGCACTTCTACTTACTTTTCTCACACCGCACTACGGAATAAATAAAAAAGAACTAAATTGTTTAATGCAATTTTTTAATGAAATATTTAATGCAATTTTATCACTAATGATGAAATCTTTCCGATTGTCTTTGCTCGATTTTGCCTGCTCCTTTTACTACTATTTACTTATTGTGGTCGTACTTTATGGCACGAGTCGTCCTGAATTTAATTCACGCACATTTTATAACGATAATGGTTTGATTATTTAATTAATGAGTAAATTTCATATCGAGAGCAAACAATTAAATTCCCGACGATGACGTGTGAAACTTTGGAAAAGTTTCAGCATCCTTTATTTTTAAATAATGTAAATCTTTTTTTAACATAATTTCTTAATAGACACTTTGGAAAATTAATAAACATTAATAGATATTTTGGAAGATCTTGTTGTTTAATTTGGTAAAATAAAAGATGTTGGAGCAATATCTCGCACGTGCCTTTCGACATACGTAATCCAAGATCGTAAAGCGAGTAAAAAGCGAATGCATCTTTGCACTTGGCACGGATCTGTTGCAACCGATATGCATATTCTGACGATAATAATAATAATAACAATAATATTAATTGATAATGCGAGATGAGAGAAGCGAAAGAAGTCAGGGATTGTTCGTGTGCATGTTAATCACTCGCATACAAGATTTTAAGTCTTTCCTGGCTTACATCTTTATCCAATAGATCACTGGGTGATCTTGGCAAGCACTGTGCCGTTGTAGATAGACATCGACGCTAATAAATATCTCGAGCAGCGCGACAAGACGTGTGAATCATGTCTGACGATCAAGCTTCATCGTCCGTGTGAAACACTTATTTCATTTCTGTTAGTTGAATGTACATTACTATCAAATTTAAATTATTATCTCGCATACTGATCTAGTAAATTCTAACATTTTGTCGCGCAAAAGTGAAAATCCCAAGAATTTGATTGGACTCGAACGAATTTACGTGGGTTGTTCTAAAAATTTTCTCTGAATTCTCTTGTGACAAAGTTTTAAACATCAATATATTGAAGGTATTTATGAGTGTAAATAATAATTTTACTAAGATAATGTTGCGATCTTATAACTAGCCACGGATACGCCCTTGCTTCTCTTTAGTCGATTATGTTGAACCTTTATGTTGTAAAAAATCAATAATTATATTAAAATAATTATATTAAAAAGTTGTAATAAATTTACGAAACAGCGATTATATAAAACCGCATTGAAATTATAGTTCGAAGTTGTCAATTCATGTTGAAATTCATATGAATATACTGAAGATGTGACAGAGGTTTGAGATAATCGACATGCAGTTTTCAGATTATTCTTACGAATGGCGATTCACTCTTTAAAAGTCTCTTTCATACGATCACATGCAATCTGGTTGCACTTAAACTCACTGACGTATTAGCTGACAACGCGCACTGTTGTGTCGCCGAATCGCACTGTTCTGTCTAGCAATGCACCCGCACAGAAATGCAAACGCACAAGCCGTCGCAACGTCGGTAAGGCGAGCCTCGAACAGCCCCCATTTGTGTTCGTCTACCGCGATTCTCCCTTGTTCCTTCAACCCCAGACTTTTATTTATCCGTGTCCTTACCAGAGTCTCTGTCCTAAGTAAATAATCAAAAAGCAGTTCCGTTTTAATCCGGCAAAAAGAGCCAATTCTTGCCCCTTAACAGAAATAGCAAAGCCAGCACGCAGGAGCATTTTTATTTTCCATTTTCGAAATCAGCGCTTTTTGTCAACTGTTTCTGTAAAAGAGAAAGAGGTATTTTAATGTCCGTTCTGTATAAATCTATCGGGAAACTTTAACAAAAATCCGTGTTTGTAACCAAAGCGACAAAAAGGAATATGATGACGAGCAGTCACTTGACCCTCATGTGTTCGTCTCTGTGATTTTTGCAGTTGGGAAAGTTACGGCCCGGTGAGGTTTTCGAAACAAAGGTGAGATTTGTGTTCGCTATAACACAAAGCTTACCTGCTCAAAGTACTATACCAGCAATTTTTCGTATCATGTATTGTTCTGTCTTTTTTCTTTTTTTTATCTTATGGACACCGACCGCCCTTTTTGGATTTTTCTATTTTTCTGCGCCCTCCCCCCTCAAGCTCTTATAATTTTTAAGCGTCGATTTTATTTCCATGTTCGCCTACAGAAAGACAAAATAATAAAAGCCCAATAACTAAAAACGAAAACTAAAAACGTACTTGACGAGGGAAGTCCCCGATGAGAGAGGCAAAAGCAACGCCACGCGTTACCACGGGACGGCAATAATAATATTAATAACAATAATGACGATATATGACAATGATGATATTAATAATAATAAAAAACATAATTCTGCGACATGTTTTTAACTGAAGTTTTTGAAGTTGCTGCTACTGCTGCTGCTGCTACTGTAAACACGCTAGCCGCTATTTTCTCAACCATCTGCGGTTTAATACCGTAATTTTTAATACCGGTTTAATATCTTTTAATATTATATGTTCGTGAGAGCATATTGGCAAATAATTTACTGATCAATAATTTGAGTTTTCTTTTTTCTCACATCGAAAAATGAATCACTTCCTCCCCCTATTATATCGAGCACTCCTAAGATAAGAGCCCACTTCTTATGGAGCCCCCCTCAGAAATAAAAAATTCTAATCTCTCTTTGCCCACCCTTTTTATGTTTCTATTTCTGTTTCTATCTCATCTTTTATTTTTTCACGCACCACACACAGACTAAGCCCGGCCGACTAGGCGCGCTGCCAGAAAAAGAGGTTAGCACAATATCTCTGTTGTGCGTATACGCATATGTATATTTTTATATTATTTTGTACATACGTTTACATATACGTTATCTACGTTTATATATCTTTATCTCGGTATTATTTTCTTATTTATTGCGTGCTTAAAATTTGAAAACTGTTTATACAGGATATTTTTGAATAGCCTCCAAAAATCTACAAAAATTGATAGATTTAAAAGATTGATTCAGATTAATAGAGAGATTATTATTTATTAATAATATTCTGCTTAAGACTATTACTCATTCTGAATAAAAAATTTTATCAAAATTAATTTGAGATCAGAAAGGAAAGTTTTTCTTACGACGCAAAGAACTGCCGATTTTTCTTTACATTTTTGTTAAAAAGAAATTAATATGAGCAAAGTTTTTGGATGTTATTCTATAAACCTGTATGTTCTATAAATATTTTGCAAAGAGCACTTTTTCGCGAATAGTCAACGCCGACGAAATGCGCTTGCGGACGGCAATTTTTTTTACATTGCATCGATTTATGTGCGAACTTTGTAATTAAAATTAAAAACACGAATCGATTCAATGTGTAACGCCTGAAGGAGCTCATTGCGGCCGCGTTGCGGAATTCTGCTTATTAGTTCGAGCGGATACACCTGTACATTTTATGCGGCTGTATAGATGCAATTTAGATGCAGTTTAGATTGTAATGGTGGTAAGAAATTGGAGTTAATTTACATTATAAATAATCCATGGAGAAAACGAAATTGCTGACATATTTTTTTATCAATCTCATTGTGTTTTGAGAAAATTGTTTGTGCGAGATCTACCACCATTAAAAATTTAGTAGTTGCAGTACGACTCAGTATCAGACTTGTCGCAGTAGTGCATTTTTATTTTAGCGTCCACGATATCCTACGAATAAAATGAAATGTTTAAAAATTTATTCCATGAAATTATTTTTATGGAAATACCTCAATTTAATATCTAAAAAATAAAATTGTTTTATTGTTTTATTGTTTTTTTGTTGCTAAAAATAATTTATTATTTATACAAAATTATTTATAAATTGTGGCGAATATATCTTATAAAATTAATCATCATAATAATTTGTTCTTTTATTAAAAGATTGACGTTGAAGAGTTCAGTTCTCTTCTGCAATTCTGCATATCGCTGCGATAGATTTGAAACTGAGCAGTTTGCTCCTATATGTTAAAGATATATATGTGTGAAATAACTTATTTATGTAGAATTTTATGTATAGGTGTAAATATTCATCGTGCTCACACTATATGTTAAATAGATTCAATCGAAATATTCTCATTCTCATCGTCACGAATACGATGTCGCTCTTTAAAATGAAACATTAAACATGTTCCATTTTCTCATCGTTCCGATTTATAAATGTTCGGCATCGTATTTGTGCATATCGTGTAGATATCGTAATGTGTCTCTTTGTAAATAATCCTGATAACTGATTTTCCCATTAGACGAATATTCGAACGGCAATTTAATTGACGAGGATCAGATTGGTTCACGGAGTAAGCAATCATTTCATCGCCAAAGCATAAAAATAATCATTCATGTCATACACATCATGTTGAATTCACGTATCATTCTCTTCCCCAACTTTCTGTATCTTTTATTAATTTTTTAAATGTATTTTAGTATTCTAATGATGGCTTGTAAGGCCAAGAACATCACTAATGATGTCCTTATCGTATACCTTATCAGATTATAAAAAAAAGAATTTTATTGCACTAGTAGGAATAACATAATGTAGTATGTATAATAATATAATAATTATTGTAACATAACATTGCAAATATTAAATTTAATATTGTATTTTTTTATAATTACAGAAAAAAGAATAGTTCTTTATTTTGGATTTGTACCTTAATTTTTTTCTGTAAAGTTGTTCCTCCTTGTGCAATTTAATCCCGTCTGAAAGTCTCTTGACTGATGACTATTTTATATAAATAATGATTAACTAACTTCAGCTTTAAATTCTCATCCCACGCGTAACTTGCGATTCGCATTTTTGCTTTGCGATTCACACCTCATGGCAAATGCGTTTTGCCACAATTTCACGAGTTGTGCATCGACGCACAAATATTACATCTTCATTATCGTATAAGAGCATATATTTCACCATCGGAAGAACATTTTTCATTTGTTTCTACAGTTGTCTCTTACCAGAATGGTCTTACAAATGTTTAAAAAATATTAAAATTTTGTTTTCCTGTTTTCATCAATCTCTTATTCATCTGATTAATATATTCCCTTTCTATTTCCTTTGTCCGACTATACGTATTCAAGGGATTCTTACACGTTCGATTAATTATTTATCATAAATTATTTTCTTTGCATGCAAACGAAGATAAATATGTAAAAATGGAAGGCAAGTAAGTTGATTATACAAAATTTCTAAAATAATTTATTAAAAAATATAAAATGAAAATAAAAATTTAATTAAATCGAAGATTAACAGTAATCACTAATCTTACAAAACAGTTGTTAAAATTAAATAAGAAAACCTTGAAATCGTAATGGCTATTCACAATTAAAGAATTTATGAAAGTCGGAAAGTCATGTGAAATTACCCATATTTATTGATCCCATCTTGCTAATCAATGTATTCCGAAAAGAGGATGTGTTTTAGAATTGTCACTAACATTATTGAAACTCACTTGATTTAGTGACTAACACAAAGTCACTAATGCGTGAAACGTAACGCTGATTAATAATGTAAATTAATTTTCAATGTAAATAACGTTAACTCACAATGATTAAATAAGTAATAATTAAAATGTTTAAAATACGCAAAATCGCATGAACGCTGCGGATTTTTCAAACAACAACGGCGACTTCCATTTCTTTGCTTTTTTTGTTAGTTTCTATTTTGCAAGAAATAATTAAAAAAATAATAAAATTAATTTTTATCGTCAAAAAAAAATAGGATGTATTTGTAAATAATAAGTAAATATTTATCTAACTACCATTTTTTATTATTAGGTATGAATCATTTATTAACTACATAGATTATGATTTGCGTTTCTTTGATTACATTAATTTATCAAATTTAAATTTAAATTATATCAGCAGAAGTCGTCGCGCGTTATGCTTTAAATATTCTCGCTTTTATTTAAATGCTTTTCAGTGTCTATATTAAATGCGATAGCAAAGTGTGTATAAATTTGATCACATTTTTATTTGAATGGCACAGCGTCGTCGTCCGAGTACAGCGGACATCAGAAGACCCAGCGTGGCGGACCTCGAGAATAGGATCAATTTACCTAGTACACCTTTGCGAGATGTTGGACCAGCTGGACCACCCCAGATCGTCGATGTTCAGGAATCGTACTCTGCCGTCGAAGGTAATGCATTTTGCTCTTCAACTCATAGAAAGCTTATAAAAAAATTTTTTTTTTAATTAATATATGTAATTACAGCAATAATAAATGTCTTACAACGTAAAATATTTTTTAATAACATATTCTTGTTTTACAATGTTAATTCTATTGGCATTCTTTTTATAGATTCGACGGCGTATCTTACCGTCGCGGTGGAAGGCACGCCCGCGCCAACTTTCAAATTCTACAAGGGTATTACCGAGATCATCGAGGGTGGCCGCTTCAAGTTCCTCACTGATTCGGAGACCAACACGATCACCCTCTGCATGAGGAAGACGAAACCCAACGACGAGGGCACTTACAAGATCGTCGTGAGCAACATCCATGGCGAAGATTCCGCCGAGATGCAGCTCTACGTTTCCGGTGAGTCAACCTAATATTCTTATAGTTATATAATTTACATGTATCCGAAACGCAATCTTAGCATGGTGTCCAGTTAATATAGATCAGTAACTTAATATAAACACCACATAAAAAGTAAGAACGAATTACGTTTTTCTATTTAATTTATTTACATTTAAAAAATTTAGATATTATATACTTACATCATATTTAATTTAACTTTAATATAATCTCTATAATTCTAATATTTAAAATATATACATTAGTAATAACACAAAATTTGCTTTATTATTTTAAATTTTGATTTGTTGGATGAATAACAGACGCCAGTGGCATGGACTTCCGTGCTATGTTGAAGAAGAGGAAATATCAAAAATGGGCGCGAGAAGAAGCTGAGCAAGAAAAAGTAGATTTGAAGGAAGTCGAGAAGCCCATGCCGGCATTGAAGAAAGTAGAAAAGGTATGTTTAATTTTACACATATACAAATATAAACTATGTAAAAAATTAATAAGTTAATTGTTTAGCAAGACTAAACTAAAATTTATTTGAATATTTTATTCAACTTATACCTCTTATATCTCTTCAACTTTAAAATAAGTTTAATTCTATACATATATATATTGCGCGTAATATTTTTAAATAAAATTGGTTACGCATCACATTTACAATCGCCATCGTAATACATGTAATACATAATGGAGATGTGCGAATGTGATTTCAGTACGCCATTAACAGCCTCATAGTGTCTTCATGAATGTAAAAACAGGTGAAAACACAATGTTAGATACGTAACATAAATTTAATGCCGCCTGTTGAATTACCTACTTTATAAATCCATATTCTAATTTGAAATTCTCTTTTTGTTTTTTTTTTATTTGACAATTATATTATAACAAGATACCCTTTCATTTAATTACAAACAAATTAAAATAAGTCGGAAGCTAACATTTTCATTTTTTATTTAAAATAATATTACAGAATAATATTTTGGATAGATAATTAAATACATTAAATAATGTTTTCATTTAGCATATAGCTAACGGCAACTTAGTAGAGATTTTTGAAGATAGAGTACATTTTCCAGATTTCAGAATGCATTTTCTGCCTGTTCCTTTCTCTGTGTCTTTCTCTTCTCTTCTTTGTCTATCTCTATCTCCTAGTCGCTAGGAAGTGAACAGCATGGATCGGGCTGGTTTCAAGACGGCGAGGAAATAGTCATCTTGTCAGCCGGTGTGGAGATCTTTCGAATTTCTCTCGACAAGAAGGGTGAAACTAACTGGAGCTGGCTCAAGGTCTTTTCCCGAGCGATTTACATAATAAATCATAGTGACAATGACAATACAACGATTACGATTTTAAAACATTGACGAAACATTAGGACTTACAATCTGACTTTATTTCTTTAAATATTAACAGATTTTTAAATAAATAATTTTACTATATCTCTATAAAGTGGGAAAGAATTATAGAATAGTAGATTTTTTGATTGTTATCAGAAGATTTGAAACTCTCGCGGCGTTATTTAAATTCTGCTATATAATTAAAAAGAATTATATAAACAGGCAATTAGAAATTGGCGCTATAGACGGTGCGCAGTTTTTGTTTCTTTAAAATTAATTATATTTTATATCATTACTTGTACATGTTGTAGCTAATCTGTTAGCCTTCTTTAGCAAATTTACAGTATATGTTACAGTACGTTGCTTATCTATCTTACAAAAATCGATGTATGTTGAAATAACAGTCGATATCATTGTGTGGCAGTAACATTCATCCATTTCAGAATAAACATTCCTAGTTTGAAAGCTGGATGATAGCGAATGACTGAAAATCTAATTAATTATAAATAATAATCATGACATAAAAATATTTTTTAGCTTATTAATTATTATTTACAATTAATTAGATTTCCAGTCATTCACTACCACCCAGCTTTCAAAGTGGAAATTTTTATTCTGAAATGGATGAATGTTACTGCCACACAATGATATCGACTGTTACTTCAACATACATCGACTTTTATGAGATTCATGGATAACCAATGTATTGTAATATATATTGTAAATTTGTTGAAGAAGGCCAAAAGATTAGCCGAAACAAGTAATGATATAATATATAATTTAAAGAAACAAAAACTGCGCACCGTCTACAGCATCAATTCCCAATTGCCTGTTTATATGATTTTTTAAAATTATTATCTTGGGAATTTAGTTTTGCTATATAAGTTTTCTACTTCCCCTTTATCTTCACTTTATCGAGCAAGCAACATAACTTTCTTTTTTCATTTTTAACGTATGCACTTTTATGGTTTAGAGTTAATGCTGCACTTTAAATTACATTACTGCTATCCCTCTTTTGTGCCTTTAAGTTGTTAAATTATTCAAATTCTGGATTGATACATTTGATTTTACTATGAAGAATTGATAATTCAAGAGTTCATTTTAAAGTGCATGGAAATTACATTGTAAACATTATTTTATCGCAGGGGGGGGTATATCCAAAAATTTTCTTTATACATATATACCCTAATAAAGCTCTATCTAATGAAAGTTTCAGAAATTGCACAATCCTAACCGAGAGAAAAAATATTTTATTTGTGACAATAAGAAAATTATTTGGAATCAAAAGTAAAGTTGCATTTTTTATAATTAAAATAAGAAGAATAAAAAATTTCAGTGAGAGTTAAATCTGCCAAACTTTCTCCTCTCCCTCACGACTATAATGCGCACACTGAGGGCTAGCTGTATATGTTTACATTTATTATATATTTCTCTATTAACAAGCAAGCACGATAATTAACGTAACTGAAAAGTTCCTAGTAGAAATAAAAATGTAAACTATCGATAACGTGTGATATAATTGGCATTATTCCAAACATTGCATGTGACACTTCCCACATTAGAAGAAAAGCATTATCTTTAAACATGTAGAAGTAACGTAGGACAAGATAAGAACTCTAATATAATGAATTTTACAGTTATAAATAAAAAATGTTCAACAATTAAATATAAGATGTCTCGATGACAAAAAGCGCATTATATAATCGGAAAAAATTAATTAAATGTCATTTTTCTTTTTTAAATTTTTATCAGATATTTCTTTAAATCAGAGTTCTTTGATCGCGCGCTATTGGCTAATTGTATAAGAGTGACTTTAACCATGATGTGTGTATGCCGGGCATGTAGGATATCTTCGACATTCAGCGCAGGCCAAGTTTGCAGGAGCTAATCGTCGACTGGCCAAAACTAGCGACACACGCCAAGGAGAAGGTTCGCGAAAAAAAGTCTTAAGGGAATGCATCCTTGTATTAAATTCCAAAAAGCCATGAAACAGAGAGCAGAACCGCCCCGCAAGGCTTCTATTTCCTGCGCGGTATTCTGGTTAATTAAATTTGAATATTACAGCACATAATTATCTATAACATATTACAAAAAAAAAAATTGTTTAAAATTTATGAATTAAGAAAAACACTAAGATAAAACTTTCCTACAATACTTTTTACGTTTCAGTACTTCATCATTTTACTTCATAATTTGCCAGAATACCCCTGTGTTTTTTGGATTTTCTTGATGCTTTGAGCGAAATAAAACATAAAAATTCTGTTGTTGTAACACAGCAAAGAGATCGACTCTTACGCGATGTAAGTGTTTATAGTTATTATAACTGATCTCTTTGTTTTATTAACAGGTGTTACATCAATCCGACTAAGGATGTAAACCGAATAAATCGTTGAAAACAACAGCCAGTCAGTTATTCGCAAGAATTTATATCTACATACGTTTATTTTAATCAAATTTTTCAAAAATTTGATGTATATAATTATATTAAAGTCCGTAACTTTTCCAAAGAATATTTTAAAATTCTTGCGACTATTTACGATTGAGAGATCCCTTTGGCCTGCGCTTTTTAAAATAATTTATAAAAATTTAAAAAAATTATGAAGCAGAGGAGTAAATATAAATTTGTTAATATATGTATAAATTCTTATGCTTTTATCAGACTAGAGATTGATTGAGATTGAGATTGAATTTAAGCAATCAGATAGAAAATCAATATCAAGTTTAGTAAATTTTGCTTTGGTCAAATTTAATTTCAATTTTAATCTTAATCTCAATCTCTCTTTAGTCTGATACGGGCATATATATCACACAGATTAATTTGGAATTACAGATATAGAATTATTTCAATTATCCGATATCTCGATTAAATTAACATTGTCTTAATCCTATTTCTATCTAAAACATGTTTTTTAATAAGAATAAAATATCTTGATTATCCAACTTCTTTAATAAATTCGATCCACATTAGGTCGGATAATCAAGGTTTTGTAATTGCAATTAAATCCATGCATCTCACGCTTGGCTTAATTAAAAATGAGCCTTATTATTACATATGCTTATCATCACGCATGCACATTATTTCATGGATGTTTTTGAATTAAAGATTATTAGTCAAATAGACAAATTTTATTTAAACAATATATAGATTATTTAAATAACATTCCTTATCATTAAACTTCGTTTTGTTGAGTTATGTGACTCACATTTATCTTATAAAATTGTAGAATTATTAGTAAACATGGAATATTTACGATATTCAAATATTTTAATTTGTGGTAATTATATATTATGCTTAATAATATTTAATATAGTATTTATTATTAATATTCTATATTTTGATAATATTCTGTAACAACTTAATATAACTTAACAATTGTTAGAATTATTAAAACTGTTTATGTATGTAATGATTGTAATCACTGCAGTTAATCATGCACAACTCACAATGACGAGCGACAATTGATTTAGAAAATCTGAAACAACGAAACTTATAAAACCAAATATAAATAAAGTTAGCAATAACAACTAAATTTGAAATAAAAGCCTATCATAGCTTTCCGCTGAAAGCGATCAGCGAATAAGATCAACACGACGTATTCCGAAAAGATACTGTGATAGTGGATATGCCTTTTCTTGTTTCTAGAATAGTGGATCGCGTAGGCCGTCTCTGGCCGAATTAATACCTGACTGGCCAATCCTGCATCACTTCATCAAGACGGAGGTTGGATCGATTCTCTATGAATCGAGTTTCCCATCAATAATTTCACGTGATATTGACTATCTGTTGTGCCTGTCACTGTTGCCTCGACAGTCTTCGAAACTCGACGATCTACCTATCTTCTGTCTCTGATTCGCTTGAGAGCTCTTTCTCTGGACGATTCTCTTATACAAATTAATTGTCTCATCCTAAATTCTACTACTGTTTCTTCTGCCTTCGATTAATAAATTCTATTTTATTAATTACTTAAGATCAAACGTCGTAGCTATTGTATCTTCTGGCTCGACCTATAATATAACTTTCTCTAATTCTTCTCTTATGTTTTGAGAAAATATTTTGAGATAATACTGTTTAAAATTTATTTGCAGGCATCCTAATCTGTGACAAGTTTTTCTTATAAAAAGTTGCTAATTTACATAATTGGAAAAAGTTACTTTTTCTTTTTAATTAAATTATTATTAATAAATAAGATTATAAGCTAATATATTTTTTATTAAAATATTTTTTAGCTTATTAAAATAAGTTAAATTGGATGTCAAATACAATATTTTAAATTTATTGATTTATATATTTACTTGTGAAATGCAAACTTTAATATTAAATATTAATTATCCAATAGAATTAACTTCTTGAAATCTATTAAATATTTTTTAATAATAAGACTGATTAAAACATCAGCAAAAATATTCACAGTTGGATTCCCTTGCAAATAATATCTTTCTTCATCGGTGTCGTCTCTGAATGTATTATAAGCAAAGCCTTCTTCAGCAACTATCTTCTCGCTCATTTTGCTCGAGCAATAGCAAATACATTTTTATTTTTTTTTTCAAAGCCAACATATTCTTTTTTTCCTCAAAACCGTTTAACACTAGATCATAAGCAAGATCAAAGCATCAATAATAAGCATGATAAGTCATGAGCTTGAAGACAAGCTTATCAAGCCAATTCTGTCGACGAACGATCGACCAAACTTTTTGCAAGTTTTTTGTCTAGAATTCCCTTCTAGAATCCCTTCTAGAGACCTCGTCTTCGTGCCTTTTTTCGTCGTCCTCACTTTCCGTTCTTCTGCTCATACGGAGAGGCAGGACGCCATTTTTCAAATTTTTCGCCGATTTTTCTTACTACTTTTTTTGTAGCCTGGCAAAGTGATTGCTGTCGATGTTGAACAATACTACTATTGGATTTCTTGATTAAATCTCTTGATAAATAAATATGATTCATAATTGATTGATGATATCTTTTTCGCAGAAACAAGAAAGTTTCCTGAAACCACTGGTAGATCAGTATGCCAAGGAAGGCAAAGATAAGAAGGTTGTCTTCGAAGCGAACTTTTCGAAACCGAACTGCAAGCCGAAATGGTTCTTCCGAAAAGACGTAAATATTCTTTTAAAAATAAACATTATTTAATTATATTTTTGCGAGCTACACTGAAAAAAAAGTATGAAGTCAATAAACAAAACTACGTGTTCGGATTGAAAACACTATGTATTTTAAATCCAAATGTAGTGTTTTGTTTATGGAAAAAGTTTTAAACTAAAAAACATCTTTAAGGGGCCGATTGTTCCATTTTCCAAAACTTTGTGATAATTTATCTATTGGATAAACAAAAGAGTAAAATAGTAAGAGCATAAGAAAGTCAGTGAGCTGAAGTTTATCGAAAGGTGGAACAACTCAGCCTAAATGTTTAAAAAATAGAAAGAAGAACATTTTAATAGCTTAAAATTAAACACTTCTTTTTCAGTGTATAAAAGAATTGAGTAAGGTATATTATATTTTATGTAATATATTTTATAATTTATAGAAAAGCAGATTAAAGATTGAAGTAATTGATAATTTAAAAAATTGAAATAATTTGCTCTTTATGTAGGAATTATTCCCATCGGCGAAATACAAATTTAAAAACGAGGAGGATTGCTATCAGCTCGTTATTTCTGGGCCCAAAGTCGAAGACACTGGAAAATATACGATCGAAATTGCTGGCGTATCCAGCACAGCTTTTCTCAATGTAGATGGTACGTGACATAGTTTGAATAAATCTTCTTTTTAAGAATCAAACTTTTACACTACATAAATTTTATATTTTGAAATTCCTTTAATTTCAGAACCTGATCCAACGTATACCTTCCTAAAGCCGTTATCGAAAAAGACTAGCGGCTTTACAAAGCACGAAGCTTACATGGAATGTACAGTTAGTTCTAATATGGCGCAAATTTCCTGGTACAAAGGCAAAACGAAACTCGAGGTAATTTATTACACTGAAAATTTGAAATATTTAATATTTGTAACGTTGCAGTATTTAAAAAATTCCATTATTATTTTTTTTAGGATGGAGATCAGTATAGTATTTCCAAAGATATGTCTGGCGTGTGCCGGCTGGCGATCAGGAGCGCAACTCTCGAAGATAGTGGTGAATACACTTGCAAGATAAACAAGCAGACGGACAAGACCGAAACCATACTCACTATAGTCGGTAGGTATTATTTAAAAAAAACTATAATAATTCAATTATAATTTTTTATTTACAAAACTTTAAACGTACATGAAACTTTATATATTTATATATACACATATATATACACATATATATACACATATATATATATATTTTTTTTTAGAATATCCTTACAAGTTCGTCAAAGTACTGAAACACCAGCAGTTGATAGAAAAGGAAACCTTGACATTACTTTGCGAACTGGATGATGCCGCAGGTGAAGTCCAATGGTTCAAGGGTGACCAAGCAATTACGCCTGACAAAAGGTACCTTTTTACATAATTTTTTATTTTAAGAATATTTTTTTAATAAATAATTTCTGTACTAGAATACAAATTAAGGAAGAAGGCAGGAAACGAAAGCTCACTATTAAAGATTGTAAAGTCACCGATGCCGGACTTTACTCTTGCGTGAGTAATGCAGACAAGACCGAAGCTGAAATTGTGATAAACTGTAAATATAACATTTTTTAATTTAATTTTTTGACTGCTCTTAGAAAAAAGATTATATGGTTATGTAAAATTATATTTCTCGAAAATTATAGATGCCAATCGCTTCAACAAGAAGTTGAAGGATACTGTCGCGGTAGAAAGAGAGAAGTTGGTGCTAGACGTCGAACTTCAAGATCAGACCGCGCCAGCAGTATTCTATTTTAACGGCGAGAAGATCGAACCTAATGAGAGAGTGGAGATCAAGAATTTGGGCGGCGGTAAACACCAGTTGATCTTCAATAAGTTGGAAATGACAGACGATGGCGAGATCATGTGCGAGAGTGGTCAGCTAACTAGCAGCTGTAAACTCACTGTGAGGAACGGCGAAAGCAAACCGATCGTTGACTTCCCCGACAAAGTCGAAGGACCCTGCAGCGCTCCATTGGTCTTTGTCGTGCCTTTCAAAAGTAAGGACTCACGTCTTATATATAATGTGATAAAATTTGATGTAAAAATGTATTGTAAAATGGAAAATTTATTTTTGAAATTTGTAGTTGATGGCACCAAGCAGAGTCAAGTGGAAGCGAAACTGATGAAAGACGGCAAACCTCTACCTCTCAAGGACGTTGAAATTGTCGTTGGTGAGGATAAAATCACATATAAAATCAAGAAACCTCAACGCGAAGCGTCTGGTATCTACCAGATTAAAATTGGCAATAACCAAGGTGAAGAAGTAAAGGATGTCAATATTGTTATGCAAGGTTTGTACTTTTATAAATTTTTTTGTACGTAAAATAATATGTCTTATTAGGTGTTGGAATTAATTCGTAGCGTTTTACAAGTGATGGGAAGTACTTTCATTAATGTATTTTTTAATGCTCATGTGAAATAAATAACATTCTTTCATTAAAAAACGCTACGAATTAATTCCAACACCTAATATTTTGTCGTATTTATTAATTATTCTTTCAGACGTTCCATCTGCACCGTACGACGTTGAAGTTAATGAGATTTTCCAAAATTCCTGCGTCGTGTCCTTCAAACCGTCGAAGGATGATGGCGGTGCACCCATCATGAAATATGTTATTGAACGTCTCGATCTTAGCTTAAAGTCTCAATGGGATAGCGTGGGTGAAGTCATGTCGGGCGAAAAATGTGTCTACAAAGTCGAAGATCTAATTGCGAAGAGGGAATACAAGTTCCGCATACGAGCAGTGAATAAACTCGGTTCCAGCGAACCGGCAATGTTCGGCAAACCAGTCTTAGCCAAGGATCCATGGGGTAAATTTTATCGCAAATTAATTGATTTTTTTTTATGTAGAAATTAATATTATCTTCTACAATAAAATTTATATCTTCTCAAAAATTAAAGGAGATAACAAAATGATCTTAGATGTAAAAATTAATTATAAAAATTTAATTTCACTATTTGGATGTTGATTTGGTGATTCGTAAATATAAATTAGAGTAAAAGAAGTAAATGAAGATATTCTTGTGTCTTTTAGATGAACCAGGCAAACCCACAAATGTCGACGTAACTGATTGGGACAAGGATCACGCTGATCTGACATGGACAAAGCCCGAAAATGATGGCGGTGCTCCGATTACTGGCTATATAATCGAGTACAAGGAGAAGTTTGGCAAAGAATGGGTAACGGGCAAGGAGATTGAAGGTGACGTAACTCAGGCGACTATTGACGGTCTCAAAGAAGGCACGCAGTATGAATTTAGGATACGAGCAGTAAACAAGGCAGGTCCTGGTGAACCGTCTGATGCCACTAAACCAATTATCGCCAAGTGCCGATTTGTTAAGCCATACATTGTCGGCGATGGTCTTACAAACTTAGTCGTCAAAAAAGGCCAAGTCATTAAGTACGATATCAAGTACGCTGGTGAGCCAGAACCAGAAGTGCACTGGTTCCTGGGCCAGAAGGAGATAATCCAGGATACGGCCGAAAGAGTCACGATCGACAAATACGAGAGAAATACCGTATTGACAGTTAGGAAGACCACCAGACCTGATTCCGGAAAATATAAATTGGTATTGACGAACAGTTCTGGCACCTGCGAAAGCATTGCCGACGTTGTTGTTCTTGGTGAGTTAATGGCATCTTTTAATATCTCAAAATTCTTTCAAACTAAAAATTTTTTTAATTAACATCTTTCTTAATTAAATTAAAATAAATTTTAAAGGAAATTGTACGCAAAAATTTACAATAAAGAATATATATTTTAATGAGAAAATAAAATATTTTTTTAGTTAATTAAAAGAAATTACAAATTTGAGGGTAAAAAATAATTAATTCAAATTTATTGGCGAAAAAATATTTATTTCATCGCTTAATTTTTTAATTGCAGAATATTATTCGAAAATTGTGTTACATTATATAAATTTATTATCTTTTTACAGACAAGCCGTCAATTCCGCAAGGACCTCTCAAAGTGGAGGAAGTCCGCTCCGATCATGTTAAAGTTAAGTGGGATACGCCGGAGGATAATGGCGGTACCGATATCACAGGCTATGTATTGGAAAAGATGGATCTGGATACTGGACGATGGATTCCTGCAGGAGAAACTGGCCCCAATGAGAAGGTTTTCACGTTCTCTGGTCTAACGCCCAAGAAGAAATATAAGTTCCGTGTCAAAGCGGTCAATAAGGAAGGCGAATCCGAACCTTTGGAGGTCGAAGAAGCCATTGTCGCGAAAAATCCTTACGGTAAAAAGATATCTAACATTTCTAATAATTAATAGTTTTTCTGGATGAAAAACTAGAAAATAGATAACAAAACTATAAAGATTATGCGTTTCGCGGGTTTTTTTCGTGATCCATTTTTGGAATGCCAACGTTTCGTGAATCTTACAGTCCACTTCATCAAGGTGAGGAGTAGCCTGATACAGTATCTGATAAGAAAATTCCGCGAAATGCATAATCTTTATATAGAAAGTGGAAGCCCGTGGAAGAATATTATCAGGTAAAAAACCTATTAAGTAGACAGAAATTAATGTTTAAAATAAAATTTGATAACATAAATATTGTTAATTTAATTTGATTAATTTAATTTAATTAGGTAGTGTTAATGAAGTGATGTTTAGAGACAATTTTATATAATATTTTCGACAGATGAGCCCGGCAAACCTGGCAAGCCGCAAATCTTTGATTATGATAACGTCAGTGTATCTTTGAAATGGGAGAAACCGCAGAACGACGGTGGCAGACCAATCACTCATTATACTGTCGAGATAAAGGACAAATTCGCTGTCGACTGGGTTGAGGTAATGAAGACTACCGACTCAACACCTGAGGCTAAAGTCGAAGGCCTTAAAGAAAAGATGGTGTATCAATTTCGCGTTCGCGCTCACAATAAGGCCGGTTCTAGCGAACCAAGCGAACCTACAGACAATCATCTGTGCAAACACCGAAATTGTAAGTTAAAATTACTATGGTTCATAAGTTTTATTGTCATATAGAATTGACGGAATTTCCAATTATTAGTATTGATGATTAACCCTCCTGAGAATTTTATGTTGGTCACACAGACAAAATGACTCCAACGTTTTAATTGATTGCTGTATTTATAGCTTTGTTCTTTAAAATCACAAAAATTACTGAACATATTTTAAACATTATAGAATATTGAAATGTAATGACTTTTTAAAGTTTTTAATTTTAACACACACACACACACACACACACACACACAAAACTCAAAGATTAACCAAGGAACAATATGCAGCCGAAGACGCAAAAAAGGGTATTGTATTTTAAACTTCGGATAAATGACAGTTTAAGTCTCGTTTTAAAAAAAGACTCTGGAAATACAAAGTCTCACATCTTTTTGAGATCCTCTGGATCTCCAATAACCACTAAGGGTTAAAAGATTTTTTACAGCATTGTTAATACTTATCAAAATTATTGCAATTATTGGAAAACTATTGCAGTTAGTTCTTAAAATAACTATTGCAGTTAGTTCTTAAAATTGGGAAAATTTTTAGTGAGACCGAGAATCGACCGAACCAATTTCAAATCTATCATCATCAAAGCTGGTCGCACCCATAAATGGTCTGTGGATGTATCTGGTGAACCTCCACCGGAGACCAGATGGATATGGAGAGATAACATCCCATTAACTACCACTGAGCGCATTAAGATCGAGAATGTCGATTATCACACGGACTTTACGATCGTAAATGCAATGCGTAAAGATACCGGAAAGTACACGCTTATTGCTGAGAATGCTAATGGCAAAGACGAAGAAACTGTCGAACTTACCGTACTCGGTAAGTCCAATTTTCAAATTCTTTTTACAACGTTTTGTGTATAAGAATATTTATCAATATTTAATAAACTCATTGATTAATTTAATATTTTTTTTTTTTTTAGTATCAGTTGCACGAATCGATTTTTAGATAGAAAAGAGTCGATCTTAAAAAAGAAAAGGATCTTAATATAGCAAAATTTTTTCTTGCAGGAAAACCGGATGCTCCTAAAGGACCTCTAGAAGTCAGTGATGTCACTAATACCTCGGCGAAGGTGAAATGGGAGAAACCAGAGGATGATGGTGGTGTGCCAATCAAAGAGTACGAAATCGAGAAGATGGACACAAAAACTGGTAAATGGGTCAGAGTCGGCAAAGTGCCCGGAAATTCGCCGAATACTGAATTTGAAGTTACTGGGTTGAATCCTGGAAGCGAATACAAGTTCCGCGTAACAGCTGTCAATGACGAGGGTGATTCGGAGCCTCTAGAGAGTGAACGTGGTGTTATTGCCAAGAATCCTTACGGTATATTGATTATTTTCTTTATATATAATTAAGCAATGTGTACCTAATGTTTATCTTAATAATTCAAAAAATATTAATATAACAGGATATTCAGAATTTCAATGTCAAAACTTCGGAAGTATATAGGGAATCAATAAACTAAAAAAAAAAGTAGAAATATGCTCGTTTTGCTTCGTTTTGAAGAAAATCGCAAAAAAGACAAAAATGTAATTGCTCGTTCTCGTATTGTCTCTGAAGTATTATCGTCGCTGAAATTGTGCACGAAATGTTTGTTTACATTTTTATTTTTCTCCTGTAAATTCGTTAGTTACTTGTCAAAAGTCATCGAGCGAATTACTCCTGTCACAATATGACGCGTACATATTCTAACATTGAGTATAAATTTCGTGTATGGCTTCTGCGACAGTAATGCTGATGGTAATGACGATAATGCAAGAAGTCAACATTTTGAATAATATTTACATTAAGCAAGTGAATAAATACAATGTGAATAAGTAATGAGAAAGTATAAAAATGAAAATTATTTTGTCTTTAATTGCGCACTGGTGCGTATTAAAGCCGTTGTACACTGCTTTAAGTATAAAAGTGAAATATAAATATTTCGAATTATAAAATACATATTTTACTTAATAATACAATAAAATGTGAGTATTTTAGGATTTAATCGATTTCTATGTTTATGTATAAACATATCTTTATGTTATTTGCGTACAATAGCTTTAATGTGTATCAGTGCTGAGTGCATCCAATCGAATTCGCTATTAGTTTATCAATCCTCTACACATTTTCAAAGTTTTGACATTTAAATTCCAAATACCCTGTATATAGAAATTACTTTATTAATAATTTCTTTGATTATATTAGGTGTTGGAATTAATTCGTAGCGTTTTACAAGTGATGGGAAGTACTTTCATTAATGTATTTTTTAATGCTCATGTGAAATAAATAACATTCTTTCATTAAAAAACGCTACGAATTAATTCCAACACCTAATATAATATAAAGTCAATTTTTTAAATTAAGAAGTTAATTAATACGTTTCAACTTTTTGTTTATTATTTCTTTAAAATTTTAATTAAACATTTATTTATTAAATTCTAGAATAAAATTTGAAAATTTCTTTTCAGATGAACCTTTGAAGCCTGGAACGCCCGAAATCACCGATTACGATAATGAATCTGTAAGTTTAAAATGGGCTCCACCAGAATTCGATGGAGGAGCGCCTATCGAAAAATATATTATCGAGAAAAAAGATCGGTACAAGCCTGATTGGGAAAAGGCTATCGAAGTACCTGGAAATCAACTTGAGGGCAAAGTACCAGATTTAAAGGAAAGAGGCGAGTATCAGTTCCGAGTTATCGCCGTAAACAAAGCTGGACCCTCGCCTCCGTCCGACGCGTCAAAGATGCAGATCTGCAAACACAAAGCTCGTAAGTTTCTATCAAATATACAATAATTATAATATAATTATAATTAACGCATGAGTCTTATATGAAAAATGTTTACAATTAATAAACATTATAATTAATAATATAATTAATTAAGAAAAAGAATTGTAGAGAAACATTTAAAGATTTATTTTTATTACAATATATAAAAAATAATATTTTGTTGTATAATTTCGCTCATTTCACTAGTGAAGCCGAGAATCGACAGAACGAACTTGAAACCGATCGTCGTACGAGCCGGTAAAACTGTTAAGTACGACATAGATGTACGTGGCGAACCACCGCCGGAAATCAAATGGTATCACGTCGGCAATGAAGTAAAATCCGGTGAGAACATTGAAATCATCAATGTTGATTACAACACGAAGCTTACTATTACCGACAGCTTGCGCAAAAATACTGGCGTATGGAAGATCAAGGCTATCAATCCTCATGGTGAAGATGAAGCGGAAGTTGAAGTAACGATATTATGTGAGTGGCAATATATAAAATTTTTGTAACTGGCAGAATATAAATTATGAAATTCTTTTCTCTTTTTTTTTTAAATTATTAATATAATGTTTCTTGTGTACAGCGGCTCCCGGAAAGCCAAAAGGACCGCTCAAAGTGGCGGATGTCACGAAGAACAGTTGCAAACTCAAATGGGGCAAACCGGAAGACGATGGTGGCAAACCGGTAAGTGGATACCAAGTGGAGAAATTGGATAAATCGACAGGCAGATGGATACCAGTTGGTCGTACCGCGGATACCGAGATGGACGTAAAAGGTCTTCAGGAAGGACATGAGTATGAGTTTAGAGTAAAAGCTCTAAATGAAGAAGGAGAGTCGGAGCCACTTGTGTCAGATGGCTCTACACTTGCAAAGAACCCTTATGGTAAATTGAATAGTAATATTAAATAAATAAACAATTTTTTTAAAACAAAATTATTCAAAAGTAACAATTGATATTAAATATAATAACTTTCTAAAAAGTATAGTTATTATTAAAGTATAATTTAATATAAAATAAATAATTTATGATTATATCATTTTCACAGCTTAATTAAAATATTCTGCAATATTACTTAATACTTTTTTGTAGCAGTAAATCAAATGTTTTTTACAGATGTTACAAGTAAGCCTGGAACACCGGAACTCGAAGATTGGGACGTCGATCGCGTTGATCTCAAATGGGAACCTCCAAAAGATACTGGCGGTGCGCCAATCACCGGTTACATTATTGAAAAGAAGGAGAAACCTTCTTCGCAATGGGAGGAAGCTCTTGTCACCGATTCGCCACAACCAAAAGGTCGTGTTACCGGCTTGAAAAAAGGTTCCACTTATCAGTTCCGTGTTCGAGCTGTTAACAAGGCTGGACCATCGGAGCCTAGCGACCCGACTAAGCCGCACGTTGCAAAAGCAAGATTCTGTGAGTATCTCAATCTGATTAACAAATTACAATAGAAATTTTATAGGCTCTAATGAATTAAATCAATTAAGAATGACAAATCTTTGAGAGCCAATGCTGCATTACACTAGACGGAAGTTCATCAATTACATATTTATACTGAAGAGGATCCAAACCAGGGATCGAAAAGTTTTACTCATTTAATTTGTTACATACAATAAAACTTGATTGTAATTATATCCAGCATTGGCTTTCAAAAACTTGTTATTCTCAATTGATTTAACAAATTACAATTAAATATAACTTGTTATTATATACGAAAAGCTCAAAATACTTAATAATTCTAAATTAGAAAAATTATAATCTATAATTATATAATTTTAATTTTATTTTTAATTTCTATTCTGATTTAAATTAAGATCTCTAATGTCAGAATTTAATTTATTGTATTTCATACAAAGTGAGAAACATGAATAAATATTGGAATGGCATATTAATTATTACGAAATAATTTAAGATAATATTACATAAAAATTGTTTTTTGTAGTGAAACCGCACATCAACCGTGATAAGTTGCAGACTATCAAAGTAAGAGCAGGTCAACTAGTGAAGTTGGAAGTTGATATCGAAGGTGAACCTCCTCCAACAGTTACATGGAGTTTTGCTGGTGCACCACTTCAAACTGGAGCCAATGTTAAAATTGATAACGAAGATTACCTCACTAAGATTCAGTTAACAAATACCAGTCGAAAGTTAACTGGAAAATATACTATCAAGGCTGTGAACGATTCCGGACAAGATGAGGCTGATGTAGAAATTAATATTCTTGGTGAGTAAACTTGAATATATAAGTATATTGTATCCACATCTCTATTTTAACTTAAAAATAAAACAAAACGATTATATATATATTTTATAATATTTTATAATACATATGTACTGTAAAATACTTGATTTCATATTGAAATAAGAAATGCATAACGTAAACAAATTTTTTAGAATATCTTTTAAGTGAAATAATGAATGTTTAAAGATTCAAATTATATTAGACTAAGTTGTTAAACTAAATGCACAATTATACAATATAATATGTATTTATGTTGTAAAACTTATTATGTAATTTTGTAGATAAGCCTGGAAAGCCGGAAGGACCATTGGAAGTGAGCGACGTGCACAAGGAGGGCTGCAAATTGAAGTGGAGCAAGCCGAAAGACGATGGTGGACTTCCCCTGTCCAGTTACATAGTAGAAAAGATGGATGTGACGACAGGTCGTTGGGTACCAGCCGGTATCGTGGACCCTAATAAAACTGAACACGCAGTTACCGGTTTGGAACCTGGCCATAAGTACGAATTCCGTGTGAAGGCTGTGAACGAAGAGGGAGAATCAGAACCTCTGCAAACCGACGTTGGCATCGTAGCTAAGAATCCATACGGTATAGTATTCTAATGTTGATTACAATGTTCATACACATATTTATTTTTATACGTTATTTTTATATATTATTCTATTTTAGATTAAGTATAATATTACAATACAACCAGGCAATTAAGAGCTTATACATAGTTGTCACGTCTATATTCTTAATTTATATTACAGGTTAATAATTAGCATTATATTTAAAAAAAAATTATATAATATAGTTGTCTCGATATATCACTCGTATATTTGTTAAATTGACTTTATTTTTGTATTTATTGAATTTTAACGTTATATTGATCTACGCATCATATCATAATTTTAAATGTTATTTAAATTCTGACGAAGACACAGGTCTAATCGACAAATTTTTATATAATTTTGATTTCAAGTTGTAACTGAATGGAGGTGCAATTTATTTAGTATAATCGGTGAGTTTTTTTTAGATTTAATGAATATAGAATGCAGTTCAGTAACATAAATGAATCTTTGTATTTAGATCTTACCAACTTTTGAATTGTAAGAAGAGTGTTTTCACATAATCAAATGGAGAATTATTTGAAGATTGCACCTACATTCGCAATTATAGCATGTTACGGATTTATTGGTGGATGTAATACCTTGAAGAAGGCTGAAAAAAAAACAAATGACCGAAATGATGGAATTGTATGTAGAAATGAAGAATAAAAATTAATTGTCAACGCACATTTATAACAACTGTATAAACTCTTAATTGCCTGATTGTATTGTAATATTATTTTTAATATTGAGAGCTTGATAAATTTATTGTTTAGATTAAGTAATTTTAGAAACATACATCAGCTATAGATATTTTTCTTACTTTTCAGAAAAATTATAATAATTAAGAATTTATAAATACGGATAGTACTAATTTCATAATTAAATTTGTTACAGATATGTAGCAAATATTGTTTTAATAATTATGAATAATATGCTTGTTTCTTTTTCTGATAGTAAATAAACAAACATTATATTACGATACAATATCAAATAAAGAAGATGATTTAAAAATTTATTTATTTAGTTATATCGTTTATTTTATAATTTTTTTAATTATTAAAAGAGAACAAGCAAAAAAGCTTACGACATACTTCATGAAATATTTTAGATGCCCCAGCGGCGCCTGGACTTCCAGAGATTGTCGATTGGTCGGAGAATATGGTAAAGCTTAAGTGGGAACCACCAATAAGAGACGGCGGTGCACCAATTACTGGATATATCATTGAAATGAAGGATAAATTCGGTACTAATTTCGTCAAGGCTGCTGAAGTGCATGGGCCCGTATGTACTGGCACAGTTCCACGTTTAGAAGAAGGCAATCAGTATCAATTCAGAGTACGCGCCATTAATAAAGCTGGACCTGGTGAACCTAGCGAGGCTACCAATCCGCACACCGCTAAAGCTCGTTGGCGTAAGTATTACGTCATTTTAATAAATTACAGTCCTTTATCAAAAAGATTATAAATGTAAATGTATATTGCTTATTAAAGAAATAATTGTATACATGATATTTTATGTAAAATTATTTATTAAAACTTATTTAAATTCAATTTTTTAAATTTATTTATATAAAAATCTATTTATATAAAAATTTATATAAATTTATATAAATTTATCGATATCTGATTTTTTCATTTTTATTTTGCAGTGAAACCGTATATTGATCGCACGAATCTGCAACCCATAACGGTAAAAGTTGGCCTTACTGTAAGTTTGGATGTAAACATAATTGGCGAGCCGCCGCCAAAAGTTACTTGGACCTTCAAAGATAAGGAACTCGTATCGGATGACACGATACGAATCGACAATGTTGATTACAATACGAAATTCTTTATACTAAAAACTAAACGCGCACATACTGGCAAATACGTGATCAACGCGAAGAACGAAGTCGGCGAGGATACTGCTGAAGTAGAAATCACTGTTCTTGGCAAGCCCAGCAAGCCAAAAGTAAAAATTTTACATTATATGATTATCAATACTATTAATAATTATTCATTACTAATTGTAATTATTTTAATTATTCTAATTATCATTGTCTAGCTTATAAATTTTTTGTCTTGATAATCTTATTAAATATCTTGTTTATAATTCAGGGACCTTTGGAAGTGAGCGATGTTAACAAGCATGGCTGCAAACTCAAATGGGACAAACCCGAAGATGATGGTGGTTCACCGGTCGAATACTATGAGATCGAGAAGCTGGATCCTCTTACAGGACAATGGGTACCTTGTGGTCGTAGTACCGAACCTGAAGCAACCATTACAGGATTGCAGGAAGGTAAACCATATAAATTCCGCGTGAAAGCTGTCAATAGAGAAGGAGAATCCGATGATTTGGAAGCTGACAAGTCCATCATAGCCAAAAATCCATTCGGTATGTATTCGAATTCTGGAAAATTTTAGTTTAAAACTTAAAACCTTAATTACTTTCGATTTTAGATGAACCGGGTAAACCTGGTCGACCAGAACTCAAGAACTGGGACAAGGACTTCGTCGATCTCGAATGGACTCCTCCTAAGGATGACGGTGGTGCGCCAATCGAGAAGTATATTGTGCAGATGCGAGATAAAGAAGGCAGACAATGGGTGGATGTTGCTAAGGTTCCGGGAGACCGAACGGCCGCTAAAGTGACTGACGGTATCCAGGAGGGTCATGAATACGAGTTTAGGATCGTGGCGGTCAATAAAGCTGGACCTGGCGAGCCTAGTGATACTTCAAAAAGCGTCGTGGCTAAACCTCGATTCTGTAAGCATCATATATATAACTTTATTGTTTTATTGTTAGATAAATTTATTTCCTGTAGTATAATAATAATTATCTATCTAATTTTACTGTTCTTAGTGGCACCGCATATTGATCGTAAAAATCTCCACAAGAAAGTCATGCGAATTGGCCAGATGCTGCGACTTGAGGCTGACATCAAGGGTGAGCCGCCACCAGTTGTTACGTGGAAACTTAAGGATAAAGTGCTAAAGAGCATGGACCGACTCAAGATTGAGAACGAGGATTATCATACTATGTTCATCCTCAATAAGCTTCAGCGTTCGGATACCGGCACGTACACTGTTATTGCCAAGAATGATAGTGGCACTGATCAGGTCGACGTCGAGCTTCAGGTTTGTATGACAACTACTTTGCAAATTTAATTATGTAAATTAAATTCCGTTAAGAATATGGAATTGTTTGTTAGAACATCAGTTAAATATAATTGTTAAATATAATTAATTGTTTATTTAATGTTTATCAGGTTCTAAGTAAGCCTGGCAAACCGAAAGGACCACTTGAAGTGTCCAATGTGACGGCCGAGGGTTGTAAGCTGAAATGGGATAAACCCGATGATGACGGTGGCGAACCGGTTGATCATTATGTTATCGAAAGAATGGATGTGGACACTGGACGTTGGGTACCATGCGGTACCAGCAAAACTCCAGAAGCAGACGTGTCCGGATTAAACGAGGGCAAGGATTATCAATTCCGTGTCAAAGCTGTTAACTCCGAGGGCGAATCCGAACCTTTAGAAACGTCCATACCGACAACCGCCAAAAATCCTTATTGTAAACATTTTATTTTTATTACTCTTTATAATTAATTTTTTTAAATTCTTTTAATTATATTATAACATCTTAAAAAATATAATAAAATATTTTTAAACATTTACTTCTAATTACAGCTGAACCCGATGCGCCCGGCAAACCTGAATTGAAGGACTGGTCGAAGAATCATGTTGACTTGAAATGGAAAGCCCCGAAGAAGGATGGCGGTGCACCAATTGAAAAATATATCATTGAAAAGAAAGATCAGTATGGCAAATGGCAGAAAGCTGCAGAAGTTCCGGGTAACAAAACCGAAGCCAAAGTACCAGATCTTGTGGAGGGTCAAAAATATCAATTTCGAATTAAGGCCGTGAACAAAGGTGGCCAGAGCAAGCCCAGCGAGCCCAGCGAAACTTTGATTGCCAAGGATCGCTACGCCGCACCTAAGATCGATCGCACAAACCTGAAGGATATCACAATCAAGGCCGGTAATGTCATTCGGCTAGACGTTAAAGTTACGGGTGAACCACCGCCAAGCAAGACCTGGTTCCTGAACAAGGCTAAGCAGGAATCTGGCAACGTCTTGACTATCGAAACGGAGGATTACAAGACCAAGTTCGTGGTCTCATCGGCGACCAGGGCGCATTGTGGCACGTTGACTTTGAAGGCGGAGAATAGTTCCGGCAAAGATGAGGCATCCATCGAGATTCTAGTACTGGACAAACCTAGCAAACCTGAAGGACCGCTCAAGGTTTCCGACGTACATAAGGAGGGCTGTACTCTCAAATGGAATCCACCAGCGGATGATGGTGGTGCACCTTTGGATCACTATGTGGTCGAAAAGATGGATACAGAAACCGGTAGATGGATACCTGTCGCACGCACTAAGGAACCCACAATGGAGGTAGAGAATTTGGTGCCCGGACAAGAATACAAGTTCCGAGTTGCGGCTGTAAACGCGGAAGGCGAATCCGAACCATTGGAGACCGAGCATGGAATCGTTGCCAAGAATCCATTTGGTGAGATTTCTAATTTTTTAAATCTATAGTATCTTTTTATTTAACTTTAATTTAAATGAGAACTGAAAAAATGAAAAGGGGGAATATTATTTAATTATGAGAGAAAGAAATAAAATATAATAAATATAATTCTTAAAAACAAGCGAAAAAAAGGTTAATTTTACACAAGTAAAAAATAATATTTACCGAAAGGTTGCTCCACCGGTGCCTGATGTCTCTCCCAGACCTCCACCTCCTCTCAGCACATGGTTGTCATCCTCTCGCACAGGACACTCGCGTACAACACTCGCGATAATACACTATAATCGCGCGCGGACTATGACTTGAGTCCGAACTTGAACGGCACTCCCGAAACGCACGACGCGACGAACCGGCTGCGGGTCGTATATTTTCAAGTAAATCGGCGACGAGGGTACGTTAGCTTCCCCGTTGG